>OVAN01002808.1:0-31665 GCA_900406275.1 Anastatica hierochuntica
GATATCTGAATCTCAAAGGATGGATGACTTAAGGGTAGAAAAGCTTGCTAGTGATTACCATGAAATATGTTTTGACATTCATTATTTGTATTCTTTGAATGATAATGAACCTGAGTTTAACTTTTCTATGCCTGAAACGTCTAGATCTCTTCTTGAAAAATCTTATCTTGAGGATGTGCTTGATGTAGATAAGATCGTGAATGAGATAGAAAATTCTCAGGTTGAGATGAACTCCAAAGATGAGAATATTGTGCTTTACATGATTGATGGAGATGAAGTTGACTATTTTGTTTTAAATTCGTTTGAACCTGTAGTTGACTTTGTCTTTCCACCTAATGCATTTGATTTCCATGACCATCCAATAATCAAAGAATATATAAAGTTATATGCTACGCTAGTAGTGACTTTCTTTGATGAGAATCGTGTCTTGTTGCCATGGAAAACAATGTATTATTTTGCACATGATTTTTCTTGCACTGATAGGAGAAGGACTAAAGGTGCATTGGTTCAACCTTTTGATTCTTATGATTAACACCCACAACCATTACAGTCAGGCTTGAGACTTTAACAAGCGTTGAGTCGGAGGCTACCCACTAGGTAGTTTTGTTTTTCTTTCAAGTTAGTTTGGTAGTGTTTTTGGCTTTTGAGTTTTGGTTTTTGGTACTTTTTACGTTTTTTCGTGTTTTTGGTTATCGTATTACGGGAAAAAGATCACCAGACACACGGACAAGAATTGATCGATCCCTGTCCTGGATCAATCGATCTCTGTCTCAGAGTCCCATAGAAAATTGCGAAGTTTTGCGATTGATCGATTCATCTGATGCGATCGATCGACAGGAAAAAGACTAGGATCGACCAATCTCTGTCTTGATCAGTCGATCCCTATCTCATTTGCGAAGCTATGTCACATGTTTTCAGGTAAGTTTGCTTATCCTCTTTTCTTTTTGTTTTGATTTTATTTTTCTTTTGCTACTTACCCCTTCCTTGGATTTGTTTCACACCGAGATGGTGTGAGATAAGTCCGAGGGAGGATACTGATTTTTTATTTTTCTTTTGGTATTGATTGAGTCATTTTATGTCTTTTATCCAGTCAGTTATGGATTTGTTTATGCTTCATGATGACTTTAAACTATTATCTTTGCGCATTGCACTTTATTTTATATGTTCATTTGACCATTTATTTGGACTTTTAGCGCATGCAAACCAGAGTAACTCATGACCAAACTCCCCACCAGAAATCTCTGGAACTCAGAATTTTGTCTGAAATGTTTTTAACTAAATCTTATTGGCTTACTAATGAATTTTAATACTTTGATCCACGAACTTAAAATAAAGAATCAAACCCCACCATTCAGGATTACATCCCCATTTTTCTACCATCTTTTTCGGTAATCCTGAGTGACCAGACTCATCTTTAGTCTGGCACCACACCCTTACCTTATCTNCAATGGAGAGAATAGGGTAGACATGATCCTTCTAATTGCTTAGGTAGGATTGAACATTTTAGGTGGTTTAGACACGATCCCGAGTGTCTGTTTTCTCAGAGTTGGGTGTTTAGCTGGTTTAGATGGATATGTTGCATTTCTTCATGTTGTATAGGTGTTTTAGAATTTAAAATTTTCATTAGTACGCTAATACGAAAAAAACGAAAATTTTATCTTATTTTTTAAATATCTGGTTTAGAAATTAGCATTAGCATATTGTTATGTTGATTATTTTCACCCTGAAGAATTTACATATCTGATTGGTGGTTTGTACTTGGGTAGTTAGGGTACATAAATATCAATATACTCTTCCTCTCCTGTGATTTTGCATAATGTCGTGCATTTCTGACGCAGTTATGATATCCCAAACATTCTAAACCTCACCACTAAAAAGCCTTGACTGTCTAGCCTGATTTCCTTGATTATGAGTTCCTTGGTGAAAAGTTTCACGCCCTTCTTAATTAAATGTAGAGAGTTATTAACATGGAAGCTGACTTTGCAGGTCCAAATTTTAGAGTATGGATGGGCTTGGGAGGTTATGCAGCGATTCTTGGGGAGAATGTTCTAACTGTTCTAAGTTTTTATGGTTAACGAAAGTAGTGCAGAGTAAGGTTTTCTGAAAGCATGCGGTCTGTTGGTTTTTGAGTTTCTTTTCCCGCATGCTTAATCTTCATTTCCTTTACTTGAGGACAAGCAAAGATTCAAGTCTGGGGGATTGATTTATTCGTATTTTATGGGTTTTTACTATTGTTTTATTCTAGAAAAATGGTGTTTTAATATGTATTTGGTTATTTTTGGAGTATTTTGGTGTTCTTTAGTGTTTTTACAGGTTTTAGGTTGCTTTGGAGAGAAACATAACAAATTGGGCAAAAAAACAAATATTTGGAATGCAGAATCATGCTGAAGCATCAGAAGTTTGTCCCTATTTGACTAACTTCCCACGTTGGACCGAGCTGAATGTTTGACACAAGATAGCCACGTGAGTTAGCTTTAATATGGAGGTGGTTTGAAGGAAATCCAACGGTGTGATCAAAAGTTATGACCATTTTAGTGAACACCTGTCATGTTGGAAAGGAGAAGACGAATGCGTAGAGTAACTTGGTAGAAAGACAAGGATCAGGGATCGATTGATCCTTGTCCCGATGCGACCAAAACCACTTGTTTTGAACCAGAATTGAAAATTGAAGACCCATATTACATATAAAAACACCCAGACTCGTTTTTAGGCTTGAATAATGTAGTTTTTCAAACTTTGAGAGAGCTTGTAGAGAGTCTGTAACCTAGGAAGAAGAAGCATCTTAGATCTTCATTGAGAAGCTTTTCGAACCCTCTTTTTACTCTTGTTTATTGATTAATTCGATCATGTCTCTCTTGAAATTGATTAGTGTTAATTCTCTGAACATGTGCGAGTAGTCTAATCGTTGGGTTTTGGGTTCTCACAAAGGGGGTTCATGATTTGTTGATATAGAATTGCATGTTTAGGGATATTATCTAACGGATATTTGTCTATAGTTAATCGTAAAGCATGAAACTAAATTGATCACTTAGTTTCTGATCTTAGGTTGTTTAACTGCTGGAAGGTGAATGATTAAAAGCCTGAAAGAATTATAGACGAGCAATTCTTCTTAAGCCAACGGAAGTTGATGTTTAAGTTAATTGTGAACCTGTCGAATCGGTTAGTAATGCATGCCTAGAAATCGAGGGTCAACGAAAGTTAGTCTCCAGATTTCTAGTGCATAGAGCGCTGATACTACGGAAGTAGATCAGCTCTAGATTAGAATTTAAGTTTAAGACGATTCTTAACCTCTTCCCTAAACTGTAGTTTAAGTCAACAATGAAATGTTTCCCTGAGAATACCCAATGCCCAACACTTCTTTGAATTGTTTACAACCTTACGTTGCTATCTGCGTTTCTTGCTCTCTTTAATTTCGATTTTTGCATCACTCTTAAAGATATTTTTTTAGCCTTAGCCCGCTGTTTGATCTTAACTCTTCGTGTTACTCATTGGTCTCTGTGGATTTGATCCCGAACCACTACAACATACATCTGTACGCTTGCAGTGTTATCTCGGGTGAAAACCTGAGCTATCAGATGTCTATGAAGTTTCTCATACGGTGTATTATTTTTGAGCAAAGGTGTTGGAGTTTGATTTATTAAGTGTCATGCCGTAAGAACACACTCTCCCCAAAACTCAATTGGGAGATTAGCTTGAAACCGTAGAGCGCAGACTATATTCAAAACGTGTCGATGTTTCATCACAAGATCTATTTAAATTATCATCTTTAGAATAAGAATGAACACCTGGAACTAAACTAATGACACGAGACGATGGATGACCTAAACGACGATGCCATAAAACGGAGATGTCTGAAATAGAAGTTTGGTGAGAAGTCAAAGTTTCAATGACTCGAAAACGGTATAGTCCTTCCCCCTCTCTTTCACCCGCTCCAATCAGCACCCTCGTAGTGCGATCCTATAAAATCATAAGTTTATCCACCTGACTAACCAAAAAATTATCCGTAACAAGTTTTCCAAAGGATATAAGATTTGTGTCAAATCCAAAAATAAAGTAAACGTTTTTAATGGCCAAGTGTGGAGTTAAATGGACTATCCCCTGACGCGTAGCCATAACATTCGAACCAACAGGTAATAGAACTGATATAGGAGCTATCTCATGTGTGTTTTCCATCAACTCATGATGTCCTGTCATGTGTGAGTAGCTCCAGTATCAAGAATCCACACTTGGTCATTATTCTTATCACTTAATTCATCTGATTTTGCTCCTTTGTTAATGAGTTGCTGGACAATCTTCCATTGCTCATCTGTGATAACTCAATCAGGATCAATAATAGTCAAATTAGATTGGAGCACATGAGTAGTTGTATTTGCGAGCATAGCGGTGTTGGCTCGTGGTACAGATCCTCGTCCCTATCCAGCAGATCTGGATTGATTATTCTGAGAGTTTTGATTGCGAGAACGATCTTCCCACCATTCAGGATATCTGATGATCGTGAAGCAACCTGATGCTTCATGTCCATAACGTCCACAGGTCGTGCATTGTTTAGAAGGGTCACGACTAGAGCGAGGCAAGTCTTTAGTAAAAACTGTAGGTGGTCGCGAGGTAGAAGGTCTGGCCTGAGACACACAGCTCATAACAGGAGTATCCAGCATTGCACTCATCGTTTGGTAGATACTATCAAGATCCGGAAGAGGTGTCATCGTACAAAGTTGAGAATGAATCACACCATGAGTTGCATCATCCAAGCCGACTAGAAAATCATGGATGCGAAGGGTCTCCAGCTCCTTATCACATGTTGTATTCAAGTCACAAGAACAATTCCCGCAGGTACATTATTTAATGGGCATACACTCTGCAATACCGTCCCAAAGCTTTGTTAATTTTCCAAAGTATTCGTTAATGGTTGCTCCGTTTTGCTTGCAGTTTGCTAATGCAATGTGGAGCTGTTGAAGTCTTCCACTACTTTTCAGAGAATATCTCTTTTGAATTAGATCCCAAAGATCCTTAGCCACCTCACGGGTAAAAAATAAAAGATCGGATCTTGGGCTCGATTGTTTCTTTTATCCAACCTACGATAAGGTGATTGTTTGCAATACAATCTCAAGGTAAGTTGAATCGGCTGCTGGTTTTGGTAAGCTGCCGTCAAGAAAACCATCCTTCTTCCTTGAGCTAAGAGCCATACAAAATTTTATAGCCCATTTGTCATAGTCTGAACCATTAAGAGAGGGCTTAGAGATGATGGCTCCCAGATTGTCATTGGGAGAAAGATCATATGGTGAAATCGTCTTATGTTTCGATTCGGTCGCTGGTGGAGTCATCGTTTTGATGAGATCCTATTGATGCTCTGTTTTTATGTCAAAAACGGAGATAACTTCTGTGTTAAGCTTTACTTCTAAGCTTAACTTTAATCGGAAAGAGGCTCCTGTTTCAATTAGGAAACACGAGTTAAAGGTCGACCTTTAATTCAAAGGATCGATTTTGGGTTTTTCAATTCTCAGCTTCTCAGGTTTAAGAAAATAGAGGGCTTTAATGGTGTTTAAGGGTTTTGAAGAAGAAGAATTTTGGTTTTCTTTGCTTGAGAAAAAAAACGTTTTAGGGTTTTGAAGAGAAAAAAATCACGAAATATTTTGTTCTTGCTCTGATACATGCCAAATTGAGTTTATGGATTAAAGTTCTCTCATCTTATTATGAAAGCCAATCAAAGTATTTATACAAAGCCAAAGACGATTCCTAACGTATCTAGGAAATCTAAAGATAAAATATAAAACTATATTATGTATTCCTAATAGTACTAGGATATATCCTCCTAATATGAAGACAAATGATTTCAAGGATAATCTTAAACCATACGACTCATGTCAACTTCTCTCTCCTCTGCTGTGAACAGGAACATAAGAGAACAAAATGTTTTTACGGAGAGACAAAGGAAGCATGCTTAGACCACCTCCAACCCATTTTTATTTTAGAAATCTCTATAATAGAAAAAATAGTGATGAGAATTTTGCTCCAATGTGTTCCTCTATAATAGAGGAATGCTATATTTGCCTCTATAAATAGAGGAATGCTAATTTTACCTCTATATTTAGAGAAAAATAGCATTTCTCTATTTACAGAGGCACATATAGCATTTCTCTATTTTAGAGGAACACATTGGAGCAAAATCTCTATCTCTATTTTTTCCTTTATTATAGAGATCTCTAAAATAGAGATGGGTTAGAGATGCTCTTATATGTTCCTGTGTTTTGCTCTTAAACACTAACTAACAAGACACAAAAGGTACCAAGGGTATTAATTCAATTCAAGTTATATGTTCCTGTGTTTTGCTCTTAAACACTAACTACACAAGACACAAAAGGTACCAAGGGTATTAATTCAATTCAAGTTAAGACACAACAGATACTTTATTGTTTTGGTTTCTTGTATGTTATGTTGATATATAAGCAGAGACATAATTTCTAAGCTGAATGTGCGAGAGCACCAAGTTGGAGAGAGATTGCAAAGAAGGGAATAAGGGGTTTGGGAGTGCTTTGTATTGCTTGTGAGGGTGAAAGACAAAGTTGTAACTCTTGATTCAATCTAAGTGGATTTTCGTGGATAGGTATAGAGCTACATATATAAATATATTACAACGGTGCGATATTACTACTGTCAATAACCATACGTGTATACCCTAGCATCTTACTTGTATATATACTTGTACAAATGATTAATAAGATTTAAGGCATTACATTTATATGGTATCAGAGCCTGCAAAGCTTAACCTAAAAACAAATTTTCTATTCTTTTTTGCTGTCGCCTTCACTCTTTTTCAAACACAATGCAATCTTCTCCAAACAATTCTCCTGTTTCTATTCATGATATTGTTTTCCTCCATAACGAGACTCTTCTCAGTGTCAACATGTCTAATGTTGCCAAGCTAACCAACACAAACTATCTCATGTGGAAGTGCCAGGTCCATGCTCTCTTTGATGGTTACGAATTAGCCAAAATCTTGATGCATCCCTCAACATTCCTGCACCAACAATCACCACAGAAGAAACCATAACAGTGAATCCAAAATACACGCACTGGAAACGGCAAAATAAATTGTCTACAGTGCTTTGCTGAGAGAAATCTCGACCACGATCCAACCATTGTTATCTTGGGCCACGACTGCTTCTCAGATTTGGGAGACACTTGCCTCCACCTATGTTAAACCGAGCCGAGGACACATAAAACAACTCAGACAACAACTTAAAGACTGGACCAAAGGTACCAAAAACATTGATGAATACGTAAAGGGACTAACTACCAGAGTTGACCAGTTATCAATCCTTGGCAAGCCCATTGACCATGAAGATCAAGTAGAGTACTTCCTTGAAGGTGTCTCTGATGACTACAAATCTGTTATAGACCAAATTGAGGACAAAGATGATCCTCCTTCTCTTACAGAGAACCACGAGAGGCTCCTTAATATGGAGGCAAAACTGCATCTCTCCCACTCATTTGCTCCACTTCCGATATCTGCAAATCGGGCCACCAACCGCACCAGCCATTACAATAGATCCTACAACAACACCAGATCATATTATAACAAGAACAACAATCGACAACAACAGTGGCAGCCAACCACACATAACAAACCTGACAACTACACACCGAGATCTTACCAGAAGCGTTGTCAAATATGTGGAGTTCATGGTCATAGTGCCCGACGGTGCCCACGATATTAGCCGATACAGCAGACTGCTAACGCAGAATCGCTCCAACTTTGAAATCTATTTACTCCATGGCAACCTCGTGGTAACATTGCTGTTGGTCCTTCCTATAGTGCTCAGAATTGACTACTTGACAGCGGAGCTACACATCATATTGCAAGTGACCACAACAATCTAGCAATTCATCAACCATTTACTGGAGGGGATGAAGTTCTCATCGGAGACAGCTCCGGACTCGCCATCTCGCAAACTGGTTTTACAACCTTACCCTCCCCACCTCGATATTTCTCCTTAAACCATGTTTTATATGTTCCTAACATCCACAAAAACTTTATTTCAGTTTATCGTTTATGCAGTAATAAACAAGTTTTTGTTGAATTCTTCCCGGCACATTTTCAGGTGAAGGATCTCAAGACGGGGGTCTCGTTACTGCAGGGAACAATAAAGAATGAGCTTTATTAATGGCCCGTGAATGTTTCAAATGTCCAAGCTTTCTACACCTCACCAACACCAAAAACTAGTGGCATTTCATGGCATTTAAGACTCGGTCATCCCTCATCTACTATCTTAAACACCGTCAATTCTGATTTTTCTTTACCTCTTTCAAATTCAGTTTCCAAAACAATGTCTTGCACCCATTGTCTTATTAATAAAAACCATAAATTAGCTTTTGCTCAAACTTCTATTTATTCAAGTGGACCTTTTAATTGCATATTTACCTATTTTGGAGTTCTCCTATAAACTCTATTGAAAATTTCAGATACTACCTAATTTTTGTCGACCATTATACAAGGTATACTTGGTTCTACCCTCTAAAACAAAAGTCTCAAATTCAGGCCATCTTTGCTGCCTACAAAGAACTCGTTGAAAACCACTTCCAAACAAAAATAGGAACCCAATACTCAGACAATGGGGGGTGAGCTAATAGCTCTCAGATCGTATCTTGCACAACATGGAATCTCACACCTTACTACTCCGCCGCATACATCCAAGCATAATAGCCTGGCTGAGCGAAAACACCGGCATATCATTGAAACCAGCATGACTCTCTTGTCCGAATCTAGAGTTCCTAAAAATACTGGCCGTATACTTTTGCCACAGTCGTGTTCCTCATAAACCGTCAGCCCACTCCGGTGCTTTCCTCTCAATCACCATTTCACAAACTGTTCAATCATCCAGCGAATTACAATTGCCTCAGATCTTTGGGTGCACGTGCTATCCCTGGCTCAAACCATACAACAACCATAAACTTCAACCCAAATCCAAGCCATGTCTTTTCTTAGGATACTCAATTACCCAAAGTGCTGACTTGTGTTTGGATTTGACCACGAACAGATTGTACACATCGCGACATGTACAATTTGATGAGTCGACCTTCCCGTTCAAATCTCCACAACTCACACAAAATGAAAACAGAGACACAGCCGACCAATCAAGTTTCTCATCACCAACAGTCACGTGCCTTCCTCATAAAACTCTTTTGTTGTCACCGACACGCGCCCCCAAACTCGGACCTCCACCCGCCGTCCTCGTCGACGGAAACTTAGTCCACCGTGCCGGTGAGTTCAACAGATCCTCACCCGTCGAGCACGACACCAGATATTATCTCAATCGCTCCTTCGATTTCCCCAACTTTAACCTCACCAAATTAACCCAATCTTAATCTTCAGCCCATTAACCAAACATTATCCAATAACCAAACCATTAATCCTAACTATCAGCCCATTAAACAAACCATTAATCCTACCTCTCAGCCCATTATCCAACCATTACCCAATAACTAAATAAACAATCCTAACTCTCAGCCCATAAACCAAGCTCTCGACCCACAAACACAAATAAACCCCAACGAAACTCAAGTCCAGCCAATCAATGTTCCCCACGAACCAGAGACTCAGCCACAACACAGTTCAAACCTTGACAGCCGATCTCCACCACCACGAATACGAACCCGATCCCAAAATAACATAACCAAACCCAACGGAAAATATTTATTAACCTCCACCAGAAAACAAAACCTTTCTCCAAAACATGTAACCATAAACCAGACAATGCGAGATGCGATTTGGCGGAATGCAATTTTCGAAAAATTTAACGCTCAAATAAAAAATGGAACATGGGATCTTGTTCCAGCCGCACCACATCAAAACGTGGTCCGTTGTCGCTGGATATCTACTACTAAACTTCTCCCAAATGGTCTCCTTGACAGATATAAAGCGCGCTTAGTAGCTAAGGGATACCATCAATAGCAAGGAATTGATTTTTCTGACACGTTCAGCCCGGTAATCAAGTCTACTACGATTCGAACAGTACTCGGAGTGGCTGAAAGCAAGTCATGGGCCTTGAAACAACTTGATGTGAATCATGCCTTCCTACAAGGTAATCTCATGGAAAAAGTGTATGAAAAAACCAACAAGATTTGTCGATCAAGACAAATCAGACCACGTTTGCCATCTCAAGAAACCCATTTAAGGTTTAAAACAAACGCCTCGCATGTGGTATCAAGAATTGAAGAAATATCTCCTCGTCGCAGGATTTAAGAACTCAATGGCTAATACATCCTTGTTTACTCTCATACATGGGAACGATATCGCATACCTCTTGGTGTATGTAGACAACATAATTGTCACTGCAGCAACGCATCACTCGTACAACAAATCATCAATGCCTTGGCTACAAGATTTTCCTAGAAAGATTTGGGGGATCTTCAATATTTTCTTGGAATCGAAGTAACAAGGACATCACAAGGACTTCATCTAATGCAGCGGAAATATATTGTTGACTTTCTTACCTGAACAAACATGATCGATGCAAATCCTATTTCAACACCACTATCGACGTCACCGAAACTCATGCTTCAATCAGGAACACATCTTCAAGATCCAACACAATATCGCACCATAATCTGAAGACTCCAATATCTTGCTTTTACCCGTCCTGACATAGCATATGCGGTGAACCGCTTGTCTCAGTTCATGCACCAACCAACTACGAAACATTGGGCAACAGCAAAAAGGGTACTCCGCTATCTGGCCGGAACTCTCAACCATGGCATCCTCTTACGCAAAACAAACTCGTTCACTTTACACGCCTATACGGATGCAGACTGGACAGGAGACACAGACGATTTCGTCTCCACGAACGGCTACATTATATACCTTGGTGGCCATCCCATCTCATGGTCTTTGAAAAAGCAAACAGGGGTAGCTCGCTCGTCTACGGAAGCGGAGTATCGATGCGTCGCTAACACAGCTTCCGAACTTCGCTGGGTATGTTTTCTCCTCACCGAACTTGGCATAAAGTTACCTACACCACCATTAATTTACTGTTACAATATCAGAGCGACATACTTATGTGAGAATCCGGTATTCCATTCTCGGATGAAGCACATCGCGTTAGACTACCATTACATACGAGAACATGTACAGTCCCGGGTTCTCCGTGTTGTCCACGTTTCAACAAAAGACCAACTTGCAGATGCACTCACCAAACGTTGCCGCGTCAACCATTTCACATAGCGTGCACCAAGATTGAAGTCACACAGGTGCCTCCATCTTGAGGGGGCGTATTGATCTACATATTTAAATATATTACAAGGGTTACTACTGTCAATAACCATACGTGTATACCCTAGCATCTTACTTGTATATATACTTGTACAAAAGATTAATAAGATTTAATGTATTACATTTATAATAGGTACCTCATGTTGAGGTTCCGAACTCATTAAATGTATTGTTTCTTTAACTTTTATGCTCTACATCATCATTATTGTCTTCTTTGCATCATTTCATTATCTGCTCGTCTTGTTTGGTTCATACTCTGCGATTCACGTGTGTGCTTGAACAAGAGATGAACTTGATGTCTTTGGAAGAGGCATAAACCTCAACATTCTATACTCCTATAGTTTGTTTGGTATCAAAGAGGAACATATCTTATACCTATAAATTTTTTTCTTTGGCCGTCGTCTTCTTTTTCTTCTCGCTCATCTTCCTCGCTAGTCTTCTTTCCCTCTCTGTCTCTTCCTTCATCTTTTCCCAGCCTCTTTGTTTCATTTATCCCACCCTCAGCCATAATTTTTGCCTCCACCAACACTTCTCTCCTTCTTCCGACTGGAGGTGATATTGTCACATCAAAAGAAATCACAAACCAATCATTTGATTGGTAAGTATTCTAAGAGCATTTATGTGTGAATGATCAAAACCTCGTATACAATTTCTTGTTTGTACCTCTCGTCTCTATAGAGTCCTTTCTGCTAGGCTCTAGGGTCAACTATGACATATTAGTTCTTGAACCTAAGGAATATGAAAAAGATGCATGTTCTCAGGAACATCAAAATACCTAATAAACATGACTAACCCACCGAGTTTGTACAAAGGAAATTCATATGTATTTCGTAATATCTACATAGAGACACTTGGGTTTACGAAGAGAAATTAAATTGTTATCCTAGCCCAAATGCAGTCTTCCTCAATGGTAGAGTATTGTTTGGTATCATGGAAATTAGTAATCATCAAACTTCAAACATTAATATGAATATAACACGCAAAGTTTATATACAGATCACTAAGAGTAAGAAAAAAATCAATATCATCATTTCTCAGAAAAAGGAAAAATGATAAACTCTAATAACAAAAATATACTCGTGCTTAACCAAAGTTCACAATCTATCGTCGTAGCTATTTCTTGAAGAGGTATCGTTTGCATAACAACAACCAATGCCTCAAAATATTACTAACTCTTGAATAGTTAAGTTACCTTGTGAACGAACAAGAAACCAAATACATCTACAAATGTCGTGATCATTCCACAACCAATACTCGTAAATCTATTAGGCTTAAAGTAAATCCATTGACATATTCAACCACTTAACAAACCATATTAGTTAATCAATTAACTAACAAAGAAAAAATTAAAATGAAACATGATTTGAAAAGATAAAATCCATTTTGCCTCATGAGCTATCTTGATCCACGAGCTTGTGGCAGTGAATGTAAACAAAAGTTGATCGTCGAATGCTGTCGAAAGTAAGAGAATAAGTATCGTTGCTCCCAAATCTATTTCGATAGAAGACAAAAGGCATGATCAAATAGTCTTACTAATGAGTCGAGTTCGGCGAGAAGAAAAGTGTTATTAGAAGGATAAGAGCAATCAAGATCCCTTGCGAGAAAGGGATTAATATGAAAGGAGATTTGCCGTTTGGGTTTAGGATAACGCTTTTACATTTACTTTTGTCACTAAACTTTTGTTAAATGTATTAGTAAACGTAAGGGTGAAAAGGATATGAATTGACGTGGAATTTAGGTCACTAGCCCTTCTCAAGGTTTAAATACATCGACATTTCCTATCCTTAAACCAAATTTTCCGGTTTCCTTATCTAACCCCACTTGCTGTTATTCATATTCTCATTCATTTCCCTCTCCTTCTGTAATAACTTGCTAACCATTTGTAAACCCTTTTTAGGATGACTCTTGCTTCACACTCATTGATTACCAACCTGTAAAAACCTATTCAATTTTTCATCATCCTTTTTAATAAAGTGAATCTTTTTCCATTAACCATGCCTCCCTTTAGGTTTAGATCAAGGAAAATGCCCATACACTCGAGGTATGTGCAGTAAAAACACATTTTTACAAAATAACTCTCTAGTTGCCTTATTAAGAACTAATCACTCCCTAAAAACGATTTTCCAACGCCTGGGATCAACCACCATATCTGGTTCACGTCACTTACACACACACACACTCTAATCGTAGTTTGATTACTCCTTCAGGACCGTGCCATATCCACCTTTTCATTCTTAAAGATACTCTTCTGGTTCAAAAACCCTCGGATGAACAAAGCTCACAGAGCCGACAAAAGTTACGCCAACAAGTTCAGTTGGCCTTTTTATTCGCACATACTCATTCTTTTTATTCATATTCATAAGGTTGTTAATTTGTGGACTAGTCCACCAAGACTACCTACTATCAAAATTGCATATACATAGATACTCAATCTTTTAATTCTCAAATACACGATGTGTCGTATGATTGGACTAGCCCACATGGACTATCTTACTAATTACTATTGTCTTTTGCCCATCCAGGGGACTGAGGAGGACATAAGCTTTACCCGAGAAACGAATGCCATGAAAAACTCCCTCCAATGAAGCCTAAAATCATGTAAACCCTTTAATTATATTTAGCTCATACTTATTATGTGCTTCCACTAAAAAAAAATTCATAAATTTTTTTATGCTTCCGAATCAAATAATGGTCAATACACTGACCAAAATAAAGATACCCAACCACTTGAAGTTGTAGTTACCCAACAACCATCTCTTTACGCTGAAGTTGTATCAAAATGCATAATAGAGACAAGTGCTACTGATGTAGACAACTCAATCTGTTTGATTGATTGATCACCACAAGGTCAAGATCTTCTCACCTACCATCACACTAGGAGATTGAACATGCCTCTCTTTTAAATGTGCAACCAGAATTGCCTCCCTTGACTTAGTACCTCAAGTTGATTCAAAGTTATTTAAACTTTTTCATAAAACTCTCTAAAATCTAGAGCGTAAGCATATCTTTGTCATATCCTTCACGTACAAACTATCACTATTTTCTCTACAATCACAATAACTTACTCATTTTTCTTGATGCAGCCAACATATCACACCATATAAATTCCTCTTTGACAACATTTTTTTTTCATGTAACTTGCTAAACCAAAAGAGTGGATTACGACCCTCGTACGTCCAAACCCACACTACTTATTACATTCCCCATTTTGCATATTCTTATCTCATTTTTTGAACTCATTTTCAGCATATTGAAGTATTGATGTCATTCGTCGGCAGAAGGCATGTAGATTCTCTTGCTGCAGAGCGCTCTGCATTTGGTCAACGTTGACAAACCAACCATCTGCAACGAAAGTTTCATAAATTCAAAGCTAATAGGAACAAAAATAGGCCCGTTTTGAAGATGTGTTAAAATAATTTGAATATACGTCACATGTAGAGTGGTAAGAGGACATTGACATCATATATGCCCCCATGATTTGGAAGGATGCTCGTCGGGTATGGCGGGTAATTAATTTGATGATGGGGTTGGTTGAGGTATTTGACCTTTTCATCTTCATACATCATTCAAAAATTAGTCAGACTACAACAATCATAATTGCCTCATGGATAGGAGCCCTTTCACTACACCCGTGTAATTGATGTCTATGACAAAAGAAGATTAAGCGATTATGGTCCAGCGGCAATCAAGTTCATGGAGATGTATACAAACGATATTAAACTTATCCAACATTACTAATGATATGGTTGATGCATCCGCAAAAAGAATGTTAAGGATATTAATGCCTAAGTGGTCATACCTTTCTATTTCCTTTAGCAACATATGATGAACAATTTCTTTGTTTTGGTTGTGTTAAATGGAACATCAAACTCTACCACTTATCATCATTTTCTCATTCACAAACTATGTTTTCCTTTATATCTTGGTTCTGTTCTTTTATTGTCATTACTTAATCAAACATTCTCTTAACCTAAAAAATACTTCGTCAACATAATTTTTTGGGATCATATTAAAATCTCCACATTAATGTATCACTCATTTCATTCTCTTACATATATCTTAAACTTTCTATATGATTTTTTCCTATCCGAAATGTGTCCACCACTTTTTGACATAGACACATAGATACATAGACGCAGTATTTTCGCGATTTCAATATCCACGCATACTAGTCCAACCATAATAATCTACACGTAGTCATAAAATACTTCCTACACAAGTTTATCATTCGTCTCCAAATTATAGTCCACCCTTAACCATCCAACAAATTGTCATCTACATGCATGTTAACAAATTAAGTACCAAATTACCACTACCCTATAACTACCAACACCTCATCAATTAGTACAAACCCTATTAAACTACTCAATTCTAAACTACTACATATATCATTTATTTTATTCACTTTATAAATATGATTCTAAACAACCACCGCTACACTTCTTGCATTCTACCTCCATAAACTCTAAAAACCATCATCGTTCGCATGTCCAACCGCAACATCCATATCCACTTTATTTTAACTCTTCGATGGTCACCATTTTTGGCACATAAATTTACTATCCCACTTCATCACCTCTCTTACAATATACTCAATACAAGTCCGCTTACAAATAGTTGAAACAATTCATCGTTTGCAATATTTATCATCTTTTCCAATTCCCCATGGATCATGCCAGACTGAACTACTAAATTCTTCTTGCTACCCTTGTGATGTCATTTTCATTTTCAAAACCCATTCAAGATTTAGCCAATTTTCAATCACATCTTATTAATCATCTAGACTTGTACTCCTACAATATTCGGTTACACCACATCATAGTTTCTCTATCCGCAATTAATGCCCATTAATGTTTACTCTACAAACATTCTTATCAAAACCTACTAAGCCAACATCTATACACTTACCCAAGATATACTTGTCCAATTTGCATCAGTAATTGGAGGCATAGTTCCCGCCACATGAATTTCAACTTTCTCGAACCAAGTTTTATAAAAATTTTCTTAGTTAAACACACTACTATCACCTGCTATTGTAAATGAACATTGTCATGTTATGTACACTTCCCATTTTATATAATCCACATCATACAATAATAGTATACTTACAAATCTTTTTCCACAAAACCTTTTCTTCGTATGTTTATGCCACTAGATCAAACTTTATGCACTACATATAACAGTTATATGATTCGTGGTCAACTATCTATACCCTTTATTTTTTAGTTATTTACATATTTGGTCATCCAAACAAAAACCATTTCCATTTAATTACATTCAATTCTGCATATGTCTAAACTTCATTTTTGCGCTTCATATGTCTAAATGAACCAACATACCCTAATGGTTTTAAAAATATTTTATTTTCTAATAATTCAACCTACCCACTATGTATTAAATTCCCCTAACATGTTTCAACCACTACCACAACATAGTAACCAACAGAATGAGTCACCCATAAGATCAATCACATACAACTATGTCCACTTCTTCGCTTGGTAGGTTTAGCCACACCCCCTCCCCCTCCCCACACCTCCACGTTACATTCACTGTGCATTAAATGTCCCGTACATATCTTAACCACTACCACAACACCGTAACAAACGAAATGAGTCACCCTCTCCCATCAAATCATTTACACACAACAATGTACACTCTTTCACTTGCAGGATAAATCCCCCTTCCCCTCCATTACATTCGTTACATTTTCCTAATTAAATGCAAAATAAGTTGTTAAATTTTGGTTGTTTTTTCGCTGTCTTTTCCCCCATAGACATCTCTTAATGGACTACATAATTTTATAATCGCTCTTCAGATTCATTTAGATCCACAAACAATTATTCAATTTTGAATTAATAAATTAATCATTTCTATCAAATCGATATTCATATTCTTTTAGACCCACAAGCAATTATTCACTTTAGAATTAACATATTTATTACCTTAGAATTTTTTGTCATCTTATAAATCGTGGAAGCTCTTTATCATTTGCAATATATATCATCTTTCCCAATCACTCATGGACCATGTTTTATGGACTACTAAATTCTTCTGGTTACCTTCGTTATGGAATTTCAGATCCACAAAACCTTTACGAATTCCCAAATTTCCATAATATCTTATGAGTAATCTACACTCAGATTCCTACTACATTTAGTTACACCACATCGTAATTCGTAACAAATGTCATTAACGCTTACTTTACTAACCTAAGTACTTACCTACACAAACATACTTACCAAGCCTATCAACTCAGTCAACATCTACACACTTACCCATCATACACTTGAGAAATTTGCATCAGTAATTGGAGGGAAAGAATCCCGCCACACGTATTTCAAATTTCTGAGTCCATCTGTCAAAATTTTTTTCCTAATTTAACACACTACTATACCCAGATAGTTTGTATGGACGTTACCATCTTATGGACCATTCCTCTTTCGCCGCTTTAATGGACCAAACTTTGCACACTTCTCATAACCATCACATTATCCATCATCAATTACTTAATGCATATGTTTTTTTTGTTCTATATGTATTAGGTCACCAAAACAATACTCTTATCCATTTAATTAAAGTCAATTACTCATCCTATTATCTTTATATTTGTGCTTTTTATGTCTATATTGACAAACTTACCCTATATATTTTAAAAATAAATTCTTTCCTAAAAACCAACCTAATTACTTGGCTTTGGCATTTGGTTCCTTTCGGTTCAGTTCTTTCAGTTTTGTTATGGTTAAATTTTGATTGAGCTAAATAACCATTAGGTACTTTTTGTGGATATTTTTTGGATATTTTATTATTATCGAGTATTGTCTCGGATGTTTCAGATATTTCCGGGTATTTTTCGTAATTTCGGTTATCTGAAGTATTTCAGTTTGGTTTTAGTTCCGTTCTGGTTAGTATGCTAACCCCTACTAACCCTACTAATTACCTAGTGTACAAAACATTGCCACATATGCGCCCCCCCCCCCCCGCCCGCACATAAGCTGNAGATGCCCCTTACAAGGCTTCTCTATCAGCCCCCCTCCAGTTATATATTTTCTAGTTCAAACTTCAAATCCAAAAATGTTGTCCATTTTTTGGTGAACCATGGCGGTCATGTCTCCAAGAAAATATCAAAATGGACTACATACTTTTCCAATCGATATTCAGATGCATATATGGACCACTGAACAGTTGCCTCAGAAAAGTCCACATGGACCAAACCAAATGGATTACCTTCACATCTTCCATATAATATTATCAATATATATATCACCATAGTCTCTTTTTCCTATTTACTACAAATCTTCCAAAACACAAAGTACATTTAACAGTCACGTTAACCACCACATATCCTTCGTCAGTAAAAAAATTTCAAACTCTTAGCTCCAAAACCACATAACCATTCCATATTACACTTCAAAAATTACTGACATCCAACACAATGACAATAACTACGCTCCAACAACCCCAAAAAACCTACACTATTAGAAAGCTGCAATTACACATTTCACATCGCCATTGTTCTTATTCTCACTTCGCCTTATAACACATTCTTATAACTAACACGATTATGCCCAGCGCCTCACATCGCTAATGTGCCAATATTTTCAAGCATTTTCAGGATCATGTCGCTTAAGTTTTCATAGCTTTTAAGGTGTATGTAATGCCATTAGTCCCTAGAATTCATGTAGTTTAGAGTTTGAGTCTAGCTTAGGATTTTCTCTCTTTGCATCACATTTCTTCGCATATATAAGAGTTTGAGAGCTAAATGGGCGTCTTTGAGGACAAAATCTTGATTGATTGATGATGAATAATCAAAGGAAAAAAGGCCAGAAGCACTTAGAGATAGTCGAAGCAAATGATCAAAGAAGAGGGCAAAGAAGAGGCAAAAAAGCTGCAGAGCCACCATCGACCCTACCAGACCGATTGTTCGCCACACTGGGTCGATGATGGAAAACATGGCCAAAGAATCTATCCAGCCACCATCGACCCTAGCAACCAATGGTGGGAAATATTGGACCAATGGCTCGCTACATGACAGCAAAATCGTCCTCCTTTCACGTATAAGTACCCCAAAAACCAAAAAATATGTACCCAACACTTCTATAATTATTTCTTTGATCAAGACTTGTTTTTGGATGATTTCTCTCTTGATGTTTGAGATCAAGAGTCTCTCTTTTTAGTTTTTTTTTGGATCAAAAACCCATCTTTTATATTATGTTTATACTTTCTATTCTTCTTCATGTTTCTTCTGTTTGATCATGTGTGAGTACTCATATTGATGCATCATAGGATGCTGAGATTAGCTTAGTTACGATTATAAAGTTGATGTTAAGATTGATTAATCTTTGGTTTTCAAAGAATTATGATAGCTTAATGATAGATTTGAGAGTAGCTAACTAAGATCTAGATTTCTATGTGTTTCTCGTCCGAGAGGTGTTTGATGAAATGTCTATGCGAACTTAATTCTTGCTATTACAATTTATTCAATGAGCGTTGATTTCTAGGTTGTTTAGTGACTATATGGACTCGATCTTAACTGATTTATAATTTGTAAAAAGCAGAGTTGAACGAATATATTAATAGAAAAATGGTTTATTGTCATGAGAGTGGATTATGCTAGTATTCTATTTGGTCTTTGATTTGTGCTTAATGACATTAACAAAAAACTCTATTACCATGTTGCTAAGTGAATCTATTACAACAACTCTTGGTCCATCACCTTAGTTCTTTGTTAATTTAGAGTTTGCATTTTTATGTTAATGCTTGCGTTTTTTATTCGAGTTATTGTATTTAATTAAGTTATTTATTTCCTTTAATTTTTGTGCATTAGGATCTTAGGAAAACCAAAAAGCAAACCCAAACCCTTCTTATTTTCTTAGATTAAATGGAAACGTGTATTCCGAACCTTAAACCTATCTAGTTTAGTAAGTTGCTACTTGTGGTTCAACCCCAAAGTACTACAATAGCATATATCCGTGTACTTGCGAATTGTGTGATTGATATCAAACGAGCTTATAAATATTAAACTTTAATGTTATATTGTTTAAGAAAACAATCGTACCAACAAACGGTCACAACGGTTAATCACAACTTTCAGTGTCTCCTTCGGCACCTACACTTATAGTTGAAAAGATATTTACAATTTCAAAACAGAAACAAGTAAACAAAAAACTAAAAGTTTTAATAACAATTACAATATAACATTAAAGCATTACCAAATATCCCCCTTCAGATGGGATCCTTGCTTCTTTCGGTCGTGACCTTCTTGTCTTCTGATACTCAGAGTTTTAACCCAAAAAATATCACTGCAAGTGCACAACAAACGATGTAGTATATATGGGATCGAATCCACAGAGACCAGTTACACACTTCGGCTTTCTGTTCAGATCAAGCTAGAAGACACAAAGATTTCTGGTTTTTGGTTTTTCGGATTGCAAGTAAAATAAAAGAAAATATTTGAATGATGTAAAATCAATGAACTAAAAGCGTTAGGCCTCAGGATAATTCGCAGGAAACATGATTGATAAATAGGAATTAGACGGGGAAATAATGATGCAACATTCTTGAACTCAAATCTCTGAAACAAAAAAAATCTCCTCCCGGAGTGTTTAATCCCTCTGTTTAGAACAATGAAAACTAATTCCCGTTCAATTCAAAAGAACTAAACATGCATTAAGGTCAGGTTTGATATGTTCAAAAAATACCTTAACATCAACTCTCGTTGGCTAAGTATATTTTGCTCATCTAATAAATTTTCAGGTTTCTAAATCAACTTCTGTTGTATCTATCAACCTGAGATCATGAATCATGTAGCTAATCTGATTCAAGAATAAAGTTCAATTTAGATGAAGAATCCTCATGATAATTTTTCCAAATCTAACAACCTAAATCATCAATTAATGAAATCCTTTGAAACCCTAAAAACCAACTAGAAAACTACTAAAACATAATTGAAAGAACATAAGCATATGTAAGATAAAAAGCATAATGAAATTAATAAGATAAAGATGTTCATAAAGCTTCTCCAAAAGTCTGTGGATGTAGAGTTTCTTCTCCCCAAAGCATAAAAAGAAAAAACTCAAAATTCTGTGAAAATAATGTGTTCCAACCTAATTTTCATCCTAATATATATTCTATAGGGCTCTGGGGTTTTTTTGCAAAATTTGAAAATTTTGGGGCAAAAAGAAAATTTTCTGAACCTGGACAACAAGTGTTTAAGAAAATAGTCATAACTTTTGATCGCACAGTTGGATTAAATCACCTCCATATCGAAGCTAACTCATGTGGCTAGTATGTGTCAAAGAATTTAGTTCGATCCAACAGTGAAAATTTTTTCAAATAAGGTTGAGTTTCTGATCCATCAGCATGATTTTGCTCTTCATAAGTTTATTTTTTTTCCAAATTGCTTCATTTCTCTCCAAAGCACCTTAAAACCTATAAAAGCACCAAAAGACACCAAAAGACTCCAAAAAGTCTCAAAAACACACCAAAAACACCATTAGAAGTTAGTAAAAACCGAGATATATCATCTTTTGTGGCCTGATTACTTTCAGTATCAACTCCCCTGGTATTACAACATTTCCTTCATGAATTGCGGGATTTATTATTCCATCGTACGCCGCAACCCAAGTGGTTGTGTTGAAAAGCTAGTCACCAATGGATTGTAATTGATCCCCAAACTATCTACAACCATATAAGCATGTACACATGGAATCTTAAGGAGATCATACATTCGACGATTACACATTTTTTAACATCCAAGCAAACTTGTGTTCTTTATCCATACAACCCAAAATCTTAAAAACTCCACGTGTACACCCTATTAACAATGCTCACTGTGAAATTTCTTTTGTTACTCATCATCACCTTCTCAACCTCTATTAAAATGCCAGCGCTTTGATTTCTAGATTTTTTTATCATAGCCAAAATCCATCTCGTCATCATGGAATGAATGAATCGAAGTAGCTCAACTATAGGAAAAGCTATTCCGTTTTTCAAATCCTTGTTTACAGTTTCAACAATGTTACTTGTCATTAAGTTAGAGCATCTTTATTGGGGTGTTCTTGGAAGTGTTTCAACACTTTGATTGAAGTTCCAAGAAATTTTAGAACACTTCTTAGTAAACAAATAATAATTATTATTTTATTATTATTATTTTGTTTAGAACACTTCTAAGAACATCACCAATAAAGATGATCTTATTATGACCGCCTTTGAAACATGATCCCCGACTAGTGTCTAATGCCAAATTTCTCCAAATAATTCACTCACTTACGATTATGTGATCTTACTTGCTTGAATAGCTCCTTCTGTTGCTCAATCTTATAAGCATAAGCTTCCTGTACAACCAATTTCGTCAACCCTTTCTCTTAAAATTTGTCGTTATATTCCTTTGCAAGTGGACTATGCATGTTGCATGTTGTGGTAAGGTAAATTAAACTTCTTTTGCATTGTAAATTGACGGATGCTTAAATGATATTAGATTCATGTTCTCACTATCACCAATAATTTTCTCAAAATGCGAAAAGAATCATGTTCATGCCTCATTGTTCTCACAATCAACCACTGCATATGTCAAAGGGTAAATATTGAAGTTTGCGTTATGCCCACTCATAGTCAATAATAGACCGTTGTATCGACCACTACTGATAACACTAATATTTTACAACATTCCCTGTAGATTTAAGTATGTTTTCTTAGTGTTTTCAAGAAACTTTAAGCAATAAAATGTGTTTATCTTGTATTTGTACTGTTTTGAGTCATTTCAGGTCAAACTATGCATTTTGGAGTAATATGGAGCTAAAGGGATCAAAAACCAGTCACTAGAAAGTTTTTGAGCACCAGAAGTATCATCAAAGACAAATCCTTTCCCTTTATGGATTTTGATAAAATTTGAACATGAATTAAAAAGTTGAAGTAGCTTTCATATAGAACGGGTTTCACATAATTCGGAGTGGAGGATCAAGAGTTATACCAAATGTACTGAAGACTGGTCATGCTGGCTCGCAAATGATGGATGCGCAAGAAGGCCAAAGATAAATAATTACGACTTTGGTTTCAATTAAGACATTAACACACAAAAAATTAAATATCGTAAAATCTCTTCCAAGCCCAACAAATCATGTCAAAGCTCTTCTACAAAGAGCCGTGATTGAGAAGCCCTAAAAGCCCAATTTTAACCTAATTTACCTAAGTTGGACAAACTTTATTTACACTTATTTTTAGTATTTGATTTCATAGAGTTTCATTGTTTTAGGTTAGAATAGAAGATTACAAATGCAAGGAAAACATCCTTAGGCTTCTTGCCCTTCCCTTTTAAAAGACTTCATACTTTACCCACCAATTCGTCAATAAATTGGTTTTTTGTTCCTCCCTTGTCGTTGACTGATATAATGTTTTTTTATCTTTATTGTTGTGTGTTTTACATGTTAAATCTTTCGTAGTTTTCTATTTAGACAATAGGTTTCAATGAGGTCGTGATCTTGTTTCTTTAGGGATTCATATCTATTAGGGTTTAGCAATAACGTTATCACCTTTTTCGTGTTTAATGTATTTGCTTCCTTGGACATTTTGTGAATAGATCTAAAGTTAGTATGCATCATAAAAGCTTGTCATACTAATGGAACTAGTATTTGGTGAGAAATTCTATTTAGGAAACAAAAGTGGATCGATCTAGAATTGTGAATAATCAATCATAAAAACATAGTTAATGCATACTTCTCTTCTGTAAGGACCAACGAAAGCTGAGTTCCTTGGTTGTTAATAATATAATGCACCGAGCCTCGACAGTAGAGAGAGTATAATTCTGGATTGTGTTCTTTAGGAAAGGTAATAAGTACCTGAAAGTCAAACCCTTGCACGCTAGTTGACATTCCTTTGCGATTTCTATTTGTCTAACATTTATCTTTTATTGACCTTTTGTTTTGTTTTGTTTTCTGATTTGTTTCTTCAATGCTAATAAAAATAAAAAACAAATATATCTTTACTTTTTCTTGAAAAATCTCAGTTGCTCTATTAGTATTCATGAAAAATTCGTCGTGTTTGCTAAGCATGGAAATAAATTTCACAAGAAGAAAATAATTTTGAAAAAGACAACTTTTCTAAGACCGGTAAAGAAGATATAATTCTAAAAGATGGATATCCATTCCTTCGATGCTATAATTTTGAACTAGATGCGTTCTTAGTTTCAGTATGGTGTACCGGTGCAACTGTGACTCCCGTAAAATAATAAATCCCCTCTAGTTCCTCACCTGTTCCAATCAGGGTTTTCATAAAACGGTTCTGCAAGAAACATAACTTATCAGTAAATATAGATATGCAACCTGTTTGTTTAAGTAATCAAGAGACGGAGATCAAAGAGTAGTTGAAATCCGAAATGTATAGTACATCATTTAATTAGTAGTCTTGGCTAAGTATTAGCTTTCCTTTTTCACGACACGGGAAAACCGACCAGTAAGGGAAATAACCGAAGACGGAAGTATGTCTTGAACATTGCACATGAGAGACAAGTTTTCCCTCATATGATAGGATGCTTCCCCAAGCAGAGAGGGATGTTTCATGACCATAGACCTCTCTATGCTTTCCTCGATGGGAATCATCTCGTTGACTCCGCAATTCTAGCTTCCCCCTAGAAGCATTCTATCGCTAGCTCGAGACCATTCATCTATCACTTCCAGGACCGCCAACAAAGGTCTCTCAACATCGAGCTGCCATGGCCGAATTTGACAACTATAGCTGATTCACCGGGAGTTGAGTTTCTGCCTCCTGCGGAGCGTTTTTGTCCATGTCCCCCTTCTTTTAAGAAGGGTTCTTCAGATCATGCAGGGGACCATGTTGATTATGATGCTGATTATGAGCCTTATATGCCTCAACCTGCTGCACCTATTGATTCTGAGATCACAAAACTGCTTCGGAGGATTTCAATGCCTATGAGCTCGACCCGCCACCGCCACCAGCTGCTTCTGTTGCGAAGTTCAGAGCTTGGACAATGCATAGTCATCAGAGGTCGAGTTCTCTTATGCTACATTTTGCCAGAGGACTCTCCAGGATAGGGATGTTGCTTTCTTGTTATCCTAGCAGGTCTGTTCGTAAGGATGGTATCAGGCGCAAAGCGCCACCTGTTCCTGCAGCTATTGCAGAGGATGATGATGAGGAGACTGAAAGTGAGGATTATGATGAGGAGGAGACTCAGGAGACTCGTGCGGCTCTTGCGCGAGAGGAGGCCAGACGGAGCGTGGAGCGCTCTAAGAGGAGAGCATATTACGCTTCCAGAGATGTAGGCAGGCGCCCAGAGCTATACTCGAACAGAGGCCTAGCACCTCCAGAGCAACTCAATAATTTCTCTTTCCTTATTCTTTTCATTTCTGTTTTATTTTTCTTTTTATTTGGATTGTTATTTTTATTTGCTACTTACCCCTTCTTTGGATTTGTTTCACACCGAGACGGTGAAGTTAAGTCTAGGGGAGGTTACTTATGCTTTTCTTTTTCTTTTTCTTTTTCTTTTGGTGTGATGCTTGAGTCATTTTGATGTTTTTATTGAGTCAGTTTTATGGATTGTTTATGCTTTATGATGATTTCAGCCTATTATCTTTGTGCATTGCACTTTATTTATATTCTCATTAACCATTTCATTTGGGCTTTTAGCGCAGGCAAATCGGAATAACTCATGGCCAAACTCCCCACCAAAAATCTCTGGAACTCAGACTTTTGTCTGAAATGTTATTAACTCTATTTTATTTGGCCTACTAATGAACTTAATTGCTTTGATCCACGAACTTGAAATCAAGAATCAAACCCATCATTCAGGATTACATTCCCATTTTTCTACCATTCTTTTCGGTAATCCTAAGTGACCAGACTCATCTTTAGTCTGGCACCACACCTTTACCTTATCTCTTTGAATATCCATGCATTTCTTTTTGAACTTATATGCATACATGTGTAAAAACAATGTAGAGAATAGGGTAGACATGATCCTTCTAATTGCTTAGGTTGGATTGAACAACTTAGGTTGTTTAGACACGGTCCTGAGTGTCTGATTTCTCGGTGTTGGATGTTTTAGAGGTTTAGATAGATATGTTGCATTTCTTCGTGCTGTGTGGGTGTTTTAAAAATTAAAAACGTCGTTGAGATGCTAAATTTCACCAGATTTTCGTATGTAAAAAAACGAATATTACATTCTTTTTCTTTATATCTGGTTTAGAAATTAGAATTTGCATATTATTTTGTTGTTAGAATGCACCCTAAAGGTTGCACGTATTCGATTTACTTTTTGATTGGTGGTTTTTACTTGGGTAGTCAGGGGACATGGATTTCAATATACTCTTTCTTTCCTGCGATTTTGCATAATGTCTTGCATCTTGGCACAGTTTTTGATACCAGAAACACTCTAAGCCTCACCACTAAAAGCCTTCAATACCTAGCCTGATTTCCTGATTACGAGTTTTTTGGTGAAAAAGTTTCACGCTTATCTTGAATGAATGTAGAGAGTTATTAACATGAATGCTGAGTTTGCAGGTTCGTATTTTAGAGTATGGATGAGCTTGGGAGGTCATGCAGAGATTCTTGTGGAGAATATTCTAACTGTTTAAAGTCTATATGGTTAGCGAAAGTAGTGTAGAGTAAGGTTTTCTGATAGCATAAGATCCATTTGGTTTTCAAACTTCTTTTCACGTAGGCTTAATCTTCGTTTTCTTTACTTGAGGACAAACAAAGATTCAAGTCCTGGAGATTTGATGTGTTTGTATTTTAATGACTTTTATTACGGTTTTTACTCGAGAATTATGTTTTTAGTATGTATTTGGTTCTCTTTAGAGCGGATTTGTATTCTTTAGCGTTTTTACAGGAATCGAGCTTGAAGCAGAAATATTACATTTTGGATGAATTTCAAACATCAAAGGAAGTATTCGTGAAGAGCAAAAATAACCAGACAGTAGGATAAGGATCAATCGATCCTTGTTTCAAGATCGATGGATCCCTGTCCCGTATTTTGAAACCGATTTTGAAGAACCCAATCGAACTTATCGTGAACCGGATTTCATACCTAAAACCTAAACTCGTGTTTTCCGTTTCATTAGGCTGTTTTTCTGAGTTTTACGAGCAAGAGAGAGATTTGTAAGCTTTTGGTGAAGAATCATCTTCCTTACTTCAAATCTAAGAAGAATTTTGAACCTTACTCTCTATTTTTGATCAGTACAATGATGTCTCTCTCTGATTTGATTTATGTTGTTTCTATGATCATGAATGAGTAGTTTGCTTGTTGGGTTTAGGGTTCTCACATAGGGATTCATGAATTGTTGACATAGAATTGTATGATTAGGGATTTAATTAATTGGATTTTCATTTAGGATTGTTTGTAATGCATGAAGTTAACTTGATCACTTAGTTTCTTATATTAGGTTGTTTAACGTCTGGATAGTGTTCGATTAAATGCATGAAAGAATCCTAAATGAGCAATTTATCTTAAGCCAATGGAAGTTGATGTTTAAGTGAATTATAAACCTATCAAACATGTTTAGAATGCATGATTAGAATCCGAGAGTCAACGGAAATTAGTCTCGAGGTTTCTAATACATATGGAATTGATACTACTGAAGTAGATCACTTTTACAATTGTGTTTGAGTTCAAGACGGTTTAAAACATGTTTTCTAGTCAATAATCTGAATCAACAATGAAATGTTTCCATGAGAGTACCCAATACCCAACTCTTCTTTGATTGATTTACAACTCGTAGTCGTTTTCTTGCTTTCTTTGCCTCTTAATTTTGATTATTGCATCTCTTACAAAACATCCTTTTCGCTTTAGCCCGTTGTTTGATATGAAATTCTTCATGCTACCTTTGGTCTCTTTGGATTCGATCCCGAACCACTACATCGTAGCTTTCTGTGTGCTTGCATTTTTATCTCGGGTGAAAACCTGAGTTATTAGTGGTGTCTTAAGCTCCCCCTTTGACGCTTTGAGTTTGTTCCAATCATCATTGGTGTTTGAATCTTCCTTGGTAACTTCCTTTTTTCCATATAGCTCTTCATCGTCAATCAAATTCAAATTCAAACCGCTTCTTTTCAAATGCTTATGGGAGTTTAGAATCATCTCATACAAAATAGTATCTTCATTCTCAACAACCCTTTCATCACTCGACATTGTAAGGGCCACCTGTAAAGCATCTTGATTGTTGAGCTCCTCAAAATACTAATTTGTCATTTCCCCCAACATGTCATAGTAAAAGACGTGTCCATCAATGATTGGTTTCTTCAAGGTCTTGTTGACATTGAACGTAAGCACCATATCATCCAAATGTAGATCAATTAAGCCTTTCTTCACACTAATGATAGCTCGAACGGTTGAGAGGAAGGTATTCCAATAGTTATTGAATCGGTTAGCTCTTCCTCCATTTTAAGCACAATAAAGTCGGTTGGCACATCGCAATTACCCACTATCAACTTCACATCGTCAAAAATACCAACCAGGTAGCGAATTGACCGATATGTTAAGATTAGAGAGATTTTGGTCTACTTAAAGCTTGTGAGACCTAGTCTTTGAGAAACTGACAAGGGCATCAAACTCACACTTGTTCCTAAATCTGCTTAACACCTTCCAAATCTTATGTGCCCTAAAGAGCTTGGTAATGTGAAGTTTTCCAGATCGTCCATTCTTGATGGAGTAGTTTTAATTGATAGCACAACATTCAAGATTTACCATCACTGTAGATTATTCACATCTTACTCGCTTATCCAATATATTTTTGATAAGTTTCTCACAAGAGGGCAATTGAGCATTAAATTCATGATAGAAAAAATGATTTGAAATCCCCTCCCCCCAATATGTGTTTGAACTTTTTCTTTTCCTTTTCCAAAAGTTGTTCCTCGAATCTTTGCGAGAAAGGAAGTTTAGGATCATAGGGTGGTAGAGCAAATATAATATTCTTCTTTGGTGATTCCACGACCTTTCTTGGTTAATATCCTCATCATTAATAGTGATTGGCTTGTTTACATCGCTTCCGTCCTTCTCTCCTTGTGAAACCAATGACTCTTCATTTCCTTTTCTTATAACCTTCTCCAATCTCGCCACACTAGATGGAAGCTCCTTCCCACATCTCAGTGTAATAGCATTGCAATGCTCTTTAGAATTTACTTTGGATTTTACAAGCAAGATCCTTTTACCATTATTCTTAGAAGAAGAAGAAGCCCTTTGAGCTATTTGATTGGCCAACATCTTTGTTGAACCGAGGATTGGTTTCTTTGAATTTTTAATCCCAAAATTATTTTCGAGTTTAATTTTAGTCTGATTTTATGATGTTCTCGGTTTTGATTTTATTTAGGCCGAGGTCAGAGTTCAACACTGAAGATTCCTACCTCGGAGATTATCAGGTTTTTCGGCCTATGAACCGAGAACTGAGGATCCGATGAAGTCCGAGGAGTTTTGAAAGCTTTATTGATCTAAAATTATTACAAGTGTTTCTCTCAAGGCTGTTATTAGTCGGTCTTTTTCTCTCCAATTTTTCTGTCCCCTTACTTAATGAACTTAGCGACCTATTTATAGGGGTTTAGGATCTACAGTAATCTTGATTTAATTATGATTGTAAACCGAGGTGGAATCCATGTGTTGTCCTCAAATTTCTTCATGTCTTCTCCTTACATGCATCAGTTGCGGTGGACGCCGAGACCTCTGCATTTACTCCACTGTCTTCCTTGATGCAGCTTAGACCGAGGAAGTGCACCTCATTAAATGCTTGCGAATCTCCTTTTGACTTATGCATTAAATGTTGTCGGCCATGACCTCGGCCGAAGACTGGGCCGAGGTCATGGGTCTGATAATTAGACAAAAATTCGTATTAAATTTGATGGGCCTTTAATTTCTTCTTTGGGCCCAATTAGTCTTTTTCTGGACTTGGTATCTTGACCGAGCTCAGGCCCAACAGTTGCCCCCCAGTCCAGTGCACGTATCTTCTTGTGACTGGCTTATTTTAAACGTAAAAAGATGATTGGGCCCCACGCACCGAGCTCTACGCGAGTGTACGACTTCCATAGGCTAGTCCTAGGTTTGTTTTTGCGAATAGACCTTTCGATTTCCTCCTCGTTTCCTTTATATTCTTCTCTTCTCAGTCTTTTCTTCAATTTCTCTCCATCCGCAAAGGTAGACTTTCTCTCTCTCTTAGTTCTCTCTAAGTTTTCATCTTTATCTTTGAGTTTATTTGCTTTCAAACATGTCGGTTGTTTCTATTTCTTCTCGGTCCTCTTCTTCTGACCCCTCTAACATAGAAGGTTCTGAGGAAAGGATTTCTTCGAATAATAGTTCCTCGGTTTCTATGACCAAGGATGAGACTTTTGATAGACAATATAGATTAATTAAGGCACAATTGGAGAGTAGGGGTGACGAAACGGTCGCCAATGTTCCCGACGAAGAGAAAGATGACGCAGAATCTGCAGCTCCTCCGAGCTCGACTGCGAAGGCAGTGGATTCTTTTGGCCGTGTTATTCCTGCCGACCCAAATTATACGTACCCTGAGGCCTGGGTCGATACTTGGCAGCAGACAAAGAAGTCAGTGGAGGAGGCTGAGGTCGGTAAACCAGAGAAGAAGACTAGGCCTCCTCGACTTATAGGAAAGACGTTGTCCACCGAGGAGACTCTTAGTTCTACCTTCCCCTGGCGACATGAGGTCCCTAGTTTTGTTGTCAGGGTTCCCGAGGAACATGAGCGTCCCTAGAATTTTCCCGAGGACTGAGTTTGTCTGTACGAATCCTACTTTAAATTTGGTGGGCTCTGGACCCCACTTCCAAATCTTTTTACCGACTTTTGCCGGGTTAGATGCATCGCTCCGAGCCAGTTGACTGTTGATGCGGTTCGCAATATGGTTAGCATATTTGTGATGGGTTTTGAGCTCGGCATCCAAGTAGATCGAAAGCTTTTCGAGGAGTTTGTCCGCATCGGGAGGAACTCAATTCTTGTTGGCACTTTTTATGCTAACTTCAAAAAGAAAGTGATTACCAGGGAGACTTCCAAAACGCAAAACTGGCACACTAATTACTTCTACATGAGAGTAAATGAGACCTCGATTGTTGATTGGGAGATGCGAATCCGATCTCTCTGGAACCAAAACCCTGGTAGCCGTTCTCGGAGTAATTTCTTTGCAATGAACGATTTCGTGATTGCTAACTGTTTCGTTTGTTGTTTTTTTTTAGTTAAAATCTTCTCTACCCGAGCTCGTCCTCTCGGTTTTGCTGATCATATTGAGAGGATCCAGAAGCTCGGCATTCAGAAGTGGCCCGAGATTCATACCAAGAGGCTTGCGCTAGCNCACACCAAGAGGCTTGCGCTAGCCCTTAACCGACTTTCCGACTGTAGCTCGCAATTTTTGACTTTCCCGATCCTTTCTTTCAGAATCTCTTTTACTTAATATATATATATA
>OVAN01002809.1:0-31665 GCA_900406275.1 Anastatica hierochuntica
AAATGCTTGGTGACTTTCTCCCTGACAATCGCATTAAAAGCTGTCGGCCATTATCTCGGCCGAAAAGTGGACCGAGGTCATGGGCCCGAGATTTAATGAAATAAATTCCGATGGGCTTTTAACCTTTTCTTGGCCCAATTAGTCTTTTTCTGGGCTTGGTTTCCAGANCCCATCAATCGCCTATTACTCTCAATATCCTAATCACATTTGACGTATTAATAAAAAACAGTTTAAACCAGAAACTATTCAATCGATCAACTAATAACTTATTTATTGTTTTTGTTTGGTCTACTTGTAATAATGTCTAAATTTGCCAACCTCAATGTAAATATATACCACTATTTAGTATAAATTATCCAAGTTTAGTGTATCCTACTTTGCTTAAACAGGTGTTTAGCACTCCCATGTCTTATCTTTTAAAATCAGTGATTGTTACCGTCATAACTCAAACGACTCATTTTATATTATCAGAAAATGATCAGAATTTAGTTAACTAGCGAAAAAAACAAAACCAAAAACTCAACAAGACGAAGTAATCCAGTATTAAGCCAATTAACCATAGTATCTATTTTAATGAACTATTTACTATATGTATTATTGGAGTAACGAAAAAAACTGATTTATAGAATAAACTTAGATTTAAAAAAAAGAATAGAGCAGTGAATGAAAAAGCATTTAATGATAAGAAAAACAAATGTATCACGTTGCTGAGAAGCTTTCCCCAATTCGACACGTGTCCACGTTAAATGGATAAGATCAGTAGCACCTTTTTACAATCCACCTCTACCATCTATCGTTGTCAAGTTGTCCAAACACTCCAAAATTATTAACAGGTAAAAAGTTAAAAGTATTTTATCTTCAAAATTTACTTTTTTTTAATCACCAGAGCTTAGATTTTAATTTAATAAGTGATCTACTCATCTTTAAATCGCACTTGCTCTTTAAATACTTAAATTGTAAATTTTCGAATAGTGATCCATGACTGTTTTATTGTTTACGAATCGCTTTTTGGTTTTACATTTGCCTAGGTATGATTTAGAATATTTGAACAAACAAGAATGCATGCTTGAAAAACAAAAATTTAACTGCGCCAAAAGCTAAAATAAAGTAAGTCCCAAGAAAATAAACCCCACTGAAACCGTATATTCTCTGTAAAAGTTTTTACTCTTACGATGAGCTTTTTGCATTTTTAATGTTTTTCAACTGTATTGTTTGTCCATGTCACCAAAAAAGGTTTTGTATAACACAAAATGTTCCTGCTTTTTACGCAGAACCAAAAAACTTTAAAACCACTTCAATTTTGCACACCTCAAGACCCTTTATGTTAAGAGATTTTCTATTTTCTTGTGCATTATTAAGGGATTCTATATATCATATAAACGATGGAAACCTTGGTGAGTCTTTGATGTAAAATGCACTCAGAAAATTAAATAATCACATGTGTGACTTGATGTTGATATATTGTCGAAAGTAGATTCCAACTTACATGAAAAGAGTATAACAATCGAGTAAAGAGTATCAAATTGAGTAAGAATGGAAACGTAGGCTGAAAAAATACTCGAAAATAAAAGACTCGTAATAATCTTCGCAATATAACTTTTAAAAGGGGAATTGACAAATATAACTTAAAACAAATTTGTAAAAATAAAAGTAATCCAAAACATATTTTTTAGACAAAATTAACTTTTGGATAGAAAAATTACATTCAAGATCTTTGTGATCAAACAAAAAAATAAAAGTGACAGTTATCTTTATATTCTCTAAAAGTCTGAAACAGAGTCTGTAGACTTCATTTTAGAAGTCTGCATCTATAATTAAACTTTGTTTTTAAATTTAAAAATTTGAAAAAAATAATTCGAGTCAAAATGTATACCCATAAATTAAATCTTACAAATTAGAAGGTATATAAATTAAAATTTCATAAAATTAATTCAATTTAAAGCAACTAATATCAATTATGTTAGAAACGACACATGCATCCGATGCAGACTTTTGAAGAAGTTTATATCTGTAATTAAACCTTGTTTTTAAATTAAAAAATTTAAAAAAATAATTTGAATAAAAATGTATATCCATAAATTAAATCTTATAAATTAAAATGTATATAAATTAAATTTTCATAAAATTAAGTCAAATTAAAAAAAAAACTAATATCAATTAGGTTAGAAACAACACATGCATTTGATGCAGACTTCTAAATTTAAAAAATTAGAAAAAATAATTTGAGTAAAAATATATACCCATAAATTAAATATTATCACTTATAAGGTATATAAATTAAAATTTCATAAAATTAAGTCAATTTAAAGCAACTAAGATCAATTAGATTAGAGTTTAGGGTTTAGGGTTGAGGAAAACAAATGTGCATGGTTTGTTCTTGAGAGTTTTGATCTAAACTTTAAGGATTGACTTTAGAACTCAAAATTTGTTTGTTATAAATGTTAAATTAGTACAAACAAGTTTAATTACGAATATTACAAAACATTCACAAAGTAATTTCACAAAATTAAGTCAGATTAAAGCAGCTAACTTATGTATATCCATAAAAATTTTTTTATGTATTTAGCTGACTTCACTAAGAAGTTTTTTAAGTAGACTTCAGGAGAAGTCTGCATATCCATTTTCTCGCCCAAATATTAGTAAAATTTATTTTTCCTCCAAAACAAAATTAATTTCCCGCTCAAAATTAGTATTCCCGCTTGTTTCAGACTTCTCTAGAAATCTACTTATATTTAAGAAAATCCTAATTGAATACATATATAAGTAATTTTTTAGGGTTTTACTTACTAAAACAAAAAACATCTTTTTAAACATTTTTTCTCTCCATCCTCCTCCTCCCTTGCTCCTCCTCCTCCACAGCCGCCTCCGCCACCGCCGCCGCCTCCACCACCGCCGCCGCCACCACCACCGTGAGCTCCTCCTTCATCCTTCAATCATTTTTCATCTATCTTTTTCTCCTTTCTACCTTATTTGTTGATTGTTCATGCATTAATCTCTTTCTCACATATTTCATCTTTGATTTTTTTTCTTTTGTAGTTTTGGAACTTTTCCTACAAAGTGACTTGTTGTTCATCGTTCATTTACACAAATATACATAATGGAAGTTATTTTAGAGTTTGATGGGTCTTGATCTTTGTTTTGTGAAACAGAATGGAAGATACAACTACTCTCAACCTACAAGCGGATCTAACGTGAGCAATAATTCTGTGAGTACCATTTATCGCTGTTGATCTTAAACAACTTATGGATTCCCCGAGCGCGTATACTTCTATAACAGACTTCTACAACAGACTTCTACAGCAGACTTCTACAGCACACTTCTACAGTAGACTTCTACAGTAGATTTCTACAGCAGACTTCTAGAGCAAACTACTACTGTAGCCAAGGGATGTTGAATGAAGAAGACATTGACAGGTTCTCGCGCACATTGCCAAAATGTATAGTCCGTAACGGAGCAGACCATATGACCGAAGAAAAGGAGCCTCTAATTCGATTTTTTTTAATTGATGGTGGAGAATCTCTTAAATCCACCGATGTAATTTGTATATGCAATAGTAAAGATAAATGTATAAGGAAAGTACAAATTTTGAATGAGTCTCTAAATTTTAAAGAACGGTAAGACCTTTGTAAATGAGAGATGTGTTTAATGTGAAAGGATTTTAAGAAACATTTGTTGCATTTACCTATTAAAGGAACTCTTCTAATTGGTAACCATATCAAGTAAGCTTATGATGACTTAAGCTTATGAAGGAATATGACTTAACTCATATATTATAGTTTCATCATGTGAATAATTGAACGAAAATGTCTTTAAGTTAAGAGTTCGCCCAATTTTGATACCTGAAAAACAAAAACTCTTGTGAAAAAATGGTATACAAAGACAAGTGAACCATTCTTTGCAAGAATTATTCTTAAAGCAGATTTCGGGTGAAGTTCACTCCAAAACCACGAAGTAAACTTTAGGTAAAAAATTATCAAAATGACTAATCTAAGATGAAAATACATACTTCAATAAATGATAAAACAAAATGTCTAATTGGTACATAAGAAAAAACAATAACTAACACACATGAAAGAACAAGAAAATAAAAAAAAAAGTTATTATACACAAGCTAAAAACACATTTTCAAAAATTATTCGTAAAGCAGACTTCTTTTGAATTCTACTCCAAAAATATGTAGATGACTTCTTTTCAAGTCTACAAATAAACTTCTTTTAAAGTCTACTCCAAAAACACGTAGTTGACTTCATTTAGGTTAGTTATATAATTCCGATTCATTTTGAGTAGACTTCATTTAGGTTAGTTATGTAATTCTGATTTATTTTGAGTAGACTTCAGGTGAAGTCTGATAAAAAAGGAGGTTAGTTTTGTAGTTGACCAAAATGTTGAGTTTTCAGGTAGCTTCTTTAGAAGTATACTTAGGTTACTTTTGTATTTGACCAAAATCACAAAATCTTGACTTTTTTGAGCAGACTTCTCCGAGTAGTTTGTTAAGTGAGTATACTTCTTTTGTAGTCTACTCACTTTGCAGACTTCTCGGAGAAGTCTGTGCAGGATAGTTTTGTATTTGACCAAAACATTGACTTCTGGAGTACACTTCTATAGAAGTCTGCGTAAGAGTAGTAGACTTCTCTAGAAGTCTGCTATAGTAGTACTTTCGAGAAGTCTGAAGGAAGGTTGACTTCCTCAGGATCGCAGACTTCTTTTGTTGTCTACTACTATTACGCAGACTTCTTTTGTAGTCTACTACTCTTACGCAAACTTCTATAGAAGTCTGCTCACTTTCGAAATATACGCAGACTTCTTTTGAAATCTGCTCCAAAAAGTCAATATTTTGTGATTTTGGTCAAATACAAAACTAACACGCACAAACTTTTTTTGAAGTCTGCTCTAGCAAGTCAAACTTTGGTCAACTACAAAACTAACCTCACTTTTATGCAGACTTCACCTGAAGTCTACTCTAAAAAGTCAAATATTTTGGTCAACTACAAAACTAAGTTGCCTTCTCAGAGTAGACTTCTTCTGAAGTCTGCAATTATTTTTTTGTTTTCAAAGAAATGAGTAGACTTCCTGAGAAGTCTACTCAAATAGTTTTCAATTACAAAACTAACCTTTGTGTTGACTAGTAGACTTCTAGAGAAGTCTACTATGATTGCAAACTTCACTAAAAGTCTGCAGAACGTAGATCTGAAATTTAATAAAATGAAATTTGGGAGTTTACCTTGATTTGATTTTAGTTGTCTCTTAGATACTCTAAGTGCCGAGAACCAAAACCAAAGTAATTTGAGTTGTTATGTGTTCTAGAATTGACGAAATGGTGAGATCGAAATTGAGGTTTTGAAAAATCTAATTTTCTAGAGATTTTTGGTCTGAAATTGAGAGAATATGAGAAAATATGAAGTTTTGATACTAATGTTGTTGTTTTAAAGCTCGAAAATTGCATAAGCTTCAATTTTGGTTGTTAATGGTGGTAGGGAAGATGGAAGAAGATGACACTATTGTAATTTTGTGAAGTTATTGAGGGTATTTTAATATTCTTTAATTTCGAGCAGGCTTCAAAAGAAGTATGCGTAATGGCAATTTTGTTTAATATGAGAAAGGAAGAAGGGTAGAATTTGATATTTTTAAAAAAGAGGAGAGAGAATGTTAGTTTGTACTTGACTTCAATATTTGAGTCATTTTTGCAAATACCCCACTTTTAAATAATTTATGTTTGGTTTCGATTCAGGGTCAAGTTACAATATTTCTCTCTTAAAAAATGTAGACCCCTTAACACTTTATCTTTTATCTATTTACAAGTGTTCAATGAGCCTTTCTTTATGTTTCTCGCCTTTTATTTCCTTTTTTATGTCGGTCCCTCTCTGCTGCTTGCTCTAACACCAAACTAGCTTCAATCGTGGTTTGCAAATATGTTATCCGCATTTGAACGTTTATTGACACGTGCTCTTTGTCGGGATGGAAGTTCAGCGTTTCAGGCAGGTCAGAGGAGATCCTTGGCTCCTTTCCGTATTGTTCCCAATCGTATTTTTCGTCTCTTTAGATTTTTAATCTGTAGTGTTCACTTTCCTCCTCTGCAGAGCATGATGTCACATTTTGTTTTGTGATTATCTCTCGACCCTCACTATTTTGTAGTCTCGCCTCGTTGGTCTACGCTTCCATACTCGTAAGGCATTTCGACCATGCCTCCTTTTTATTGGGCTGTCCATGTTGTGGGCCTGAAATCTTGGAGGCAAAGCTCACCTCTAAATATACGAACGAATTTAGTTGTCAAAAAATATATATATACGAAGGAATTTTAAACCAAAATTAATGTTTTAATATGGATGGCTTTTTACTACAATAATCTACTAAGTTTTGTAATTTATTTATTTTTTATGCATTTTAGTGGATTTAAAAATCAAAATAAAAACTAGTGTTATTGGTTTTATGATTTTAAATTTATATTCAAATCATGTGTTATTGGTTGTATGATTTATAAATACTAATTGAATCAATTGTTATTCAAATGTACCGATTTATTTTTGAATTTGATTTTACAGTATATTTGTGGATTTGGATGAATTTTCTTGTTAAAAGTATAAATACGTAAATAAAAGATAAAATCTATAAATTTACAAATACAAAAAATAAAAATAAAAAATCAGTAAATTTTATAGATTGATAAAAGCTATCTGAATTTTCATATCAATTAAAACGCATAAATGAATAACACCCGCGTGTATCTAATGGTGCAACATTATATTCTTGTTTTAGTGCAGATAATGGTGTAAACTTATCATTGTTTGTTTTTTTGGGTGATTATGTTTTCAAAAGAAAATTAACAATCATTCATCAAATGTTAGGTCATGTGCGTCAATAGAGTATTGTTTCTTTAACGCCCTAATTATTAATTCAGATGAAATTTAAAACTTAGAAACTTAGTAATGTTATTTTAGATAAATATTCTAAATTATCTCAAATAAAAATGTTCTAATGGCGGTTGTGGCGATGGCATATGCGATTTTCTTGATTTCGACCCTCGTGAGACGATTTCTTCATCGGGGATATCGCTGCCAATGGAGAACGAATTTTTCAAGTCCAAAGATTTTCCCGGAACGGTTGAGAATCGATTCTCTACAAGTATCTTTAATCTTCGCAGTGGGGCAAAACCACCACGATGTTATATCAACTACTAATTGGTTTTCACCATATCTCTTTAAATCCCAACATCGTTGTTTCATTTGGCTTACTCTCGATGTTAGTGATCCACCAGAAGCAATTCCCGTGGAAGTTGTTGCTGAGGCGATTCATGCCAATCAGTTTACCATCGTTGGTTTTTCGCTCATCCCAAGGAGACAGAGCCTGCGTACGATGATTTCCTCTCTCCCCTGAATTTGGGGTCTCACTGAAATCATCTATGGGAGAATCGTTGGTCGAGGACATTTTCAGTATGTGTTCCCATCAAAAGATTTCATGCAAATTGTGCTTCAATGTGGTCCATGGGCCTTCAATGACCGAATGTTTGTGATGCAATGGTGGACTCCTGGTATGGAAGAAGAGGTTATGAATTTTATCCCTCTCTGGGTTCAAGTTCCTGGAATTCCGCTTCAATATATACCAAATATCATCTACAACATTGCTACTGGACTTGGTCAAGTTATGCAAGGAGATTACAACCCGGAAGTTCCTGGGGCTGTCAATTTTGTCCGTATCAAAATCAAATGGAATTTTAACATGCCTCTGCGCTTTCAAAACTATCAGTTTCAAACAGGTATAAACACTCTAATTCGATTAAGGTAAGAACGAGTTCGAGGGTTATGTTCTGTGTGTGGTCTTCTTACACATGATAGTGGTGATTGCTTAAACAATGATGGGGCTGACCATGGTCTGAATGTTGATGAAGACCAACATGAGCACCATGCTAATTTTTAAATTTAGGAAGCTCCAAATGCAGTGAATATGGATATTTAAGCGAATGCGGTTGAGGCTCCTGTTGCCAATGGAGATGGGTAGCATCATGAAGGTATTCATGTAACATTAGATGCAGACTTATACCCTATTGCGGATGTAGAAGAACTCTCAGGTACATATGGTGAGACTCAAAAGCGAAGGTTTGTGGATATGAGTGTTGTTGAGATAGAAATTAATCAAGGAGTTGTGGTGAATCCATGATCAATGACAACACAATCTCTCTTTTTGATGTCTAAGAATCGAGGACAACAACTTGCTGTAAGCGATTCTCTTCCTGTCTCTCTATTACCTGTGGCTAAGAGATCCTGTGCAGATGACGTGAGTGAAGAGAAGGGAGTGGATCAAGTTTCTATTACTCAAGCAAGACAAGGTAATTTGGAAATGGTTCAGAAAGTGTACAAGGATGCTGGCGGAAATGCTACTACTTCTTACGACTTGGACAGAGGCGCGATGACTCGAATCCACCACCTTCTCAATGAGAGTTCAGGTGTGGAATTTTCGGAGCTTGGGACAACGTCTCACAGTTCGACGCTTTAAGGAATTGCAGCGGTTTTATATTCCAGACTTGTTGTTCTTGATTGAAACAAAGCAGAAGGATGACTATGTGCGAGACCTGATCGTATTTAGGTTGTAGTGATATGTGTGTTGTTTCTTCGAATGACCTTAGTGGTGACCTTGTAGTTTGCTGGAAAAAATAGTTTTTGTTTATGTTATTTCTTTTGATGCTCGCCTTGTAGATCTCTACTTTCAATATAAGTCTTTTATTTTCTAATTGTCATGCATCTATGGTCATCCAAATCCCTCTTCTCGTAATTACCTTAGGGAAAAAATTCAACGTATTTCATTAAGTCGTCAAGGTCCATGGATGATGTGTGGAGATTTTAAAGAGATTATAGATCAATCCAAAAAAGAAGTGGTCGACAAAGGTCTCGTAATAGCTACAAAGACTTCACAAATATGTTACAAGCTTGTAGTATGTCCAATTTAAAGTTCCACGGGAACCAATTTACTTAGGTAGGGAAACATAATCAAAGTGTGGTGGAGTGTTTTTTGGATCGTGTGTTGGTTAATACTTAATGATTGGCTCAATTTCCTGAATCTGAAACGACTTTCTTGGAGCTTGCGGAATCGAACCATCGACATGTTGTTGTAAATATAGCCTATGAACTGTTATTCGACGTGGTCAATTCCGTTACGACGAGTGTCTTTTCCAATATGAAGAATTTACAGATTTGGTTAAGAGTCATTGGCATAGCTATGGTACTTGTAACTCTTCTTTATCTTCTAAGCTAGGACAGTGTCGCTGAGCCATTTCCTCATGACGGCGAAAGAATAAGCAGAAATCGATTGAGCAAATCAATTGCTTACGCTATAAGGTTGAGCAAGCGTTACGTAATGGCCAAAGCTCTGCAACTCAGATACAAGACTTACAGAGGGACCTAAACAAAGCATACCATGAGGAGGAGAAATATTGGCGGCTCAAGAGTCATAACCGATGGTTAAAGGACGGTGATCGTAATACTAGATATTTTCATAGTATTATGAGAGCCCGAAAATCGAGAAATAACATTTTGAAGTTGGATGATAGATATGAGATCACTCACATCGGGATGAGTTGATGGCTAATGTGGCCATTGATTATTTCCAAAACATATATACATCTTCTGTTAGCGCTGCTAACTATGAAAGTCCACCGTATAGCAAATTCTCTATTTCTGAAGAGATGAATAGAATGTTGACACGTGAAGTCACTAGGAGAAGATTAAAGATGCAATATTTATGATTGGGCCGGATCGTGCATCATGCCCGGATGGATATTCTGCGGATTTTTATCATCAATTCTGGGATGATATCAAACTAGATATTGTTAATATGTGGAGTCTTTTTTCAATAGTTATGTGTTTGAAGAAGATATTTACCATACTAATATTTGTCTTAATCCGTACTGGGTAATGTTTTGACAATGTCTATATACCGTCCTTTAAGTCTTTGTTCAGTAGGCTATAAGATAATCTCAAAGATCATGACATCATAATTAAAAAGTTGTCTTGATGTTATTATATTTGATTCTCAAGCTACGTTTGTTCCTGGAAGATGTATCACTCATATCGTCTTTGGTGGCTCATGAACTTTTACATGCTCTTAAGTCAAGAAGGATTGCACGGAGGGGTATATAGCAATTAAAACTGATACAAGCAAAGCTTCTGATTGGGTTGAATGAGGTTTCTTAAAGCAAGTTATGAAGATGATGGGGTTCTGTGATAGGTGGATTTTTCTGGATTATGGCTTGTATTAAGTTTGTTTCCTACTCGGTGCTACTGAATGGTGGAGATTATGGCCATACTAAGCCTACAAGAGGGTTACGCAAGGATAACATGTTATCCCCTTACTTGTATTTGATTTATGCTGAGATGCTAAGCTTGATGATCAATCGGGCATATAATGATAATGATGCAGCAGGGATTGAGCTTGGAGCTGGAATGGATTTAAGCTCAAGTGAAGATGAGTTAGAAGATGGAGATAGGACGAATTCAAATCAAGAACTAGACTCCATTGGGCTATCAAAGGGTCCAATTACAAGATCTCAGACTAAAAATCTGCAAAAAACTGGTTTCTGGATTCCTGCATCGGCCTATCCAGGAACATCCGATGGGGAAAACCAATATCAGACTAAGAAGCTGTAGAAAATTGACTTCTGGATTTCTGCATCGGCCACTTCTTCTGCATCGGCCTATCCAGGAACACCCGATGGTGAAAACTAGAAAACTACCAAGCTGTTTAATTTTTCTGTTTTAGGGTTTAATTTTAGAATTGGTTTTAGCTATTTTGGGTTTAATTTTCTGGTTAAGGATGGCGACATATTGGTTTAGTTTTAGGATAGTTTGTCGCCAACCTTAGGGTTTCTTTTCTACAAATACTTTGTCTGTAGACTTTTAGAATTCATTAATTCATCGTTTTTCAACAAAATCTCTTTTCACAAAACTGTGAATCCTTTTGTTCATCATAGAACATTGTTTACTTACAGAGTTCATTCTCTATTGCAATTCAGTTTTAGATCAATCACAAAGTTCATTCTGTTATCTAAAACTTTCTATCCATTCCCTTTTCATTCCCCATCGAAATCCATCTCCATATCTCCATCGAAACAACCACTGAAATTCCACCAAAAAATCGATCTCACCTTTCAGCAAAATCCAGGGACGAAAAACCTCCCTAAGAGCACGAGGGACTAAGAACCTCCCTCTCAAGAGTGCATCAAATGGTATCATAGCTTTATCTTTAAGATCAAAAAGGGAGTTCATTCACCCGATCTAAAGATTTATCTATCCTTCTACACCTTCGCCAAATCCATCGATTCTCATTTATCATCTTCTTCATTCATCTTCTATCTCTCATCTTCTTTTCTTTATAATCAAAAACCAAAAGAAAAACCAACCAGAAAAATTCAGATCTCTTTTTCAGAAGATTCAGGGATTTAATCAACCTAGAGTTCTCAGGGTTGCATCAAGTGGTATCAGAGCTTCTGAATCAGAGATCACAGGAAACCATGGCTGGAGATGTTAGCAAAAGAAAGAAGACACAAGAGGTGACATTGACTGAATGGCAGATGAAAGCCATTGTTTCGACAATTGTTGAAGTTCTGACAACAAAACCAGAATTTTATCAAAGGATGGAACATCCAATCACCAGCAAGGAGGCCATGAAATCTGAGAGCAAGTTGCGAGCTGTCCAAGAGGACATCAAGCAATCGATTCCAGTCATACCTCCATCCACAACTGCTGCAATTGAAGAGATCAAAGAGAAGGAACAAAAATCAGTTGTTCTTTTCGAAAAATCAACAACTCAATGTCTGCAACACGAGGAGAAAACGCAAGCTTTGTGTCTGCATAAGGCTGATCAAACAAAGAGAGGAGAAGGTGCAGCTGATAAGTCTTCTACAGCTTCAGAATTGGAGTTTGCTTTGGTTGATCAAGCTGAAAGTGCTAAGACTTTGACTTGCGATTTTCTGGTTAGACCTGCGTCATGCTTGTAGTTCAACTTTGTGGATCACTTGTGTGTTTACAAAGGGTTGCAACATGTTGTTTTCGAACCAGGGGGACTTTCATGTGAATTCAAAAGGAGTAAAGACCTTCTAGAACTAAAAACAGCCTCATTCAAACTCAATTTGAAAGGTTTATTCACTCATGAAGATCAAGGTGTGCAGCTGAATGTTCTTGAGGGAAAAGAAATCATCTGCAGTAATACAAGAAAAAGATCCAAAAAGTCAAGTCCATGGTGTGTTCCACAACTTCTCAGCACAAACGAATGCGTCAAGTAGAAGAGTTTAAAGTGGACAGGGGCGATCCGAAGCTAAAGAAGAAGTACGGATGTTGTTTTACACGACCACCCGATCTGAAGAAGACTAATATGAGAGTATGTGGTCACATGTCTAAGAGAATTAAGTGTGCTAAATCAAAATCACTTGTCTTAGAAGTTGCTGGCCTTCAACAAAGTCCCAACAGGTATTGCTGTAATGATAAAGGGTTACAATATCATGTGTTCAAGCCTGGAGGGAAAGTTTTTATGTTGTGGTTTAGAGGAATGAGTGGGAACTAGGTCATCAACGTGTTTTATTCAGAAGGCTTGAATTTGAGGACAAATCCTTTTAAAGGAGGAGGGAATGATGCAACAGGGATTGAGCTTGGAGTTGGAATGGATTTGAGCTCAAGTGAAGATGAGCTAGAAGATAGAGATGGGACGAATTGAAATCAAGAACTAGACTCCATTGGGCTATCAAAGGGTCCAATTACAAGATCTCAGACTAAAAATCTGCAAAAAATTGGTTTCTGGATTCCTGCATCGGCCTCTTCTTCTACATCGGCCTATCCAGGAACACCCGATGGGGAAAACCAATCTCAAACTAAGAAGTTGCAGAAAATTGACTTATGGATTTCTGCATCGGCCACTTCTTCTGCATCGGCCTATCCAGGAACACCCGATGGGAAAAACCAGAAAACTACCAAGCTGTTTAATTTTTCTGTTTTTAGGGTTTAATTTTAGAATTGATTTTAGCTATTTTGGGTTTAATTTTCTGGTTAAGGATGACGACATATTGGTTTAGTTTTAGGTTAGTTTGTCGCCAACCTTAGGGTTTCTTTTCTAAAAATACTTTGTCTGCAGACTTTTAGAATTCATTCATTCATCGTTTTTCATCAAAATCTCTTTTCACAAAACTGTGAATCCTTTGTTCATCATAGAACATTGTTTGCTTACAGAGTTCATTCTCTATTGCAGTTCAGTTTTAGATCAATCACAGAGTTCATTCTCTTATCTAACACTTCCTATCCATTCCCTTTTCATTCCCCATCGAAATCCATCTCCATATCTCAATCGAAACAACCACTGAAATTCCACCAGAAAAATCAATCTCACCTTTCAGCAAAATCCAGGGACTAAAAACCTCCCTAAGAGCACGAGGGACTAAGAACCTCCCTCTCAAGAGTGCATCAGATAAGAAGTTCACAAGTTTAAAGATAGCTCGATATGCCCCTACGGTCACACATCTTCTTTTCGCTGAAAATTCTCTTTTCTTCTGCAAAGCTTTAGTAGAAGATTTAAGAGCTCTTCGTAACATCTTTAACGAATACGAGCTACATTCTTGTCAACAAATCAATTATCAAAAGTCTTCCATAATCTTTGGGAGTACGAAAAGCGATCAACGAAGGAGGGAAATTCAATGGATATTAGTCATTACTTGTGTTGGCGGAGATGAGAAATATTTGGGGTTACCGGAGTATTTTGGGAGGAAGAAATCAGAACATTTTGAGTTCATCAATAAGAGAATAAAGGATAAAATTGATGGATGGTATACAAAGTTTTTATCACCAAGTTTTAAGAAACTATTAATCAAAGCAATAACATAAGCCATGCCAATAGACTCTATGAATTGCTTCTTGGTTCCAAAAAAGGTGTGTGATGCAATAACTTCTTTACTAACTGAGTTCTGGCAGGATTATAAAAATGGGAAAAGGAAAATACCCTGGGTGGCTTGGAGACGTATGTTATTCCAAAAACAGACAGAGGACTAGGGTTTTGGGATCTATATGACTTAAATAGAGCCTTACTTAGCAAAAAAGCTTGGCGGTTAGTATCCAGACCTTTATCATTGTTTACAAGTATATATTATGGTCGATACTATCATAATAGCTCCTTAGTTCATGCTAAGTGTTCCACTGATGCATCTTTTGGGTGATTATCTATCTATGTGGGGAAGGAGATGATGTGGAAAGGCTTACGAATACACATTGGTAATGGTTAGCTTACAAATGTTTGGGATGATTTGTGGCTCCCAAATCTCCTTTCGCGGCCTCCTGGGTGTCCAATTTATCCTACGCCCATGAAAGTGTCTGAACTTATGATGCATGATACTTGCGAATGGGATATGGCTAAGCTTGAACAACATTTCACCCACCAGATATTCGGTTGGTTTAGTCGATAGAGTTGTCGCAATAAGGGAGCAATGATGTATATTAATGACCTTACTCGAAAAATGGTGCATACGATGTCAAGTCCGATTATTGGTTTGCTACACATGTTGATCTCACCCATGATCCTATTACCCCATCCTGAAAGGCTATATATCACTTAAGAAGAGGGTTTGGAAGTTGCAAATCCCTCCTAAGATACAACATTTTCTCTGACAATGTCTCTCCGAACGTCCCAGGGTTTGATATCTAGTTACATTTTCATTGATCCGATTTGTCAACGGTCTTGTGCTGAAGAAGAAACAATTAACCATGTGTTTTTTCAGTGTCAACATGCAAACGCAGTTTGGCGAAATATTAACATTCAAACCCTGCTTAACTTTCTCAAGAGTTAGAAGAAAACATTTCTACACTTCTTGGGTTTGGAGAAAATAAAGCTTTGTCTTCATTAAGACGTTTTTACCGGTGTTTACAGTGTGGATTTTATGGAAAGTCAAAAATTAGTTCCTATTCAATAAACGGAATGTCCAAACTTCTTTGGATGTCGATCGTGTAACCGAGTTCATAAATGAATGGGTGGATGTACATATTAAACAGCAATGATCTGGTGTGATCACCTCCCGCCATCTATGCAATGGGAGCCGCCTCCAAAGGTATTGTTGAAATGCAATTTTAATTGCTCTTTTAGTTCATCAAGAGATCACAATGGTGTGGGATGGGTTTTCCGTAGTTCGACATGTCATTATCTCTTTTTAGGCCATGCTAAACGCATGAAGATCTCTTCTATTTTGCAAGCAAAAGCCATTGGATTTCTATACGTCCTTCAAGTTATTTGGATTAAAGGATGAAGATGTGTTTGTTTTGAATGTGATAATAAAGACTTAGTTACAATAATCAATGGAAGCCAAAACAATGTTGAGATTATAAACATTTTAACATATATAAGATGGTGGATAAATAAACTTTTGGATTGTTCAATGGTTCATGTTAATCGCGAAAGAAGCACTGCCGCAGACGTTTTAACAAAAGAAGAGTCGACATATGTTTTTATCTTCTAATACTTATTTTGTATCACTACATTATTTAGTTAACTATATGTATTTACCTTTTAAGTTTAATAAAAGTTTTCACTAGACGAGAAAAAAACTATTCTATATCTTGTTTCCTATCATGTGCCACAACTTTTGGTGTGACTATTTATACCTTGTTAAATTAATAACTGGCCAAATTTTCTATTCGAACTGATTAGCTTTTATTTTATCTTATTTCAAATTGACTAAATACAATGATTCAATGAATACTTTGAAAATTATGTTAAAAAGGATAATACGTTGAAAAATAGATATTTGCATAAATGACTCAAATATTGGAGTCAACTACAAAACTAACCTTCTCTCTCATTTTTGTTTTAAATATCAAAATCTATCTTTCCTCCCTCATATTAACCAAAATTGCCATTACGCAGACTTCTTTTAAAGTCTGCTCGAAATTTAAAAATATTAAAATACCCTCAATAACGTCAAAAAATTACAATAATGCCATCTTCTTCCATCTTCCCCACCACCATTAACAACCAAAATTGAAGCTTTGAATGCTTCATTTAATGAAATTTTTGAGCTCTAAAACAACATTAGCATCAAAACTTCATATTTTCTCATATTCACTTCATTTCAAACCAAAAATCTCTCAAAAATTAGATTTTTCAAAACCTCAATTTTGATCTCACCATTTCGTCGATTCTAGAACACATAATAACTCAAATCACTTTGGTTTCGGTTTGGGGCACTTAGAGTAGCTAAGAGGCAACTAAAATCAAATCAAGGTAAACTCCTAAGCTTCATTTTTTTAAATTTCAGATATGCGTTCTGCAGACTTCTAGTGACGTCTGCAGCCATAGTAGGCTTCTCTGGAAGTCTACTACTCAACATAGAGGTTTAGATTTGTATTTGAAAACTATTTGGTATACTTCTCAGGAAGTCTACTCATTTCTTTGAAAGCAAAAAAATAATTGCAGACTTCAAATGAAGTATACTTTGAGAAGGCAGGTTAGTTTTGTAGTTGACCAAAATATTTGACTTTTTAGAGTAGACTTCAGAAGAAGTCTGCATAAAAGTGAGGTTAGTTTTATAGTTGACCAAAGTTTGACTTTCTAGAGCAGACTTTAAAAGAAGTTTGCGCGGGTTAGTTTTGTATTTGACCAAAAATTACAAAATACTGACTTTTTGGAGCAGATTTCAAAAGAAGTATGCGTATATTTCAAAAGTGAGTAGACTTCTATAGAAGTATGCGTAAGAGTAGTAAACTAAAAAATAAGTCTGCATAATAGTAGTAGACTACAAAAGAAGTATGCGATCCTATGGAAGTCGACTTTCCTTCAGACTTCTCGAAAGTCCTACTATAGCATACTTCTAATGAAGTCTACTACTCTTACGCAGACTTCTATAGAAGTCTACTCCAAAAGTCAATGTTTTGGTCAAATACAAACTAACATGCGTAGACTTCTCCGAAAAGTCTCCAAAATGAGTAGACTTCTTTTGTAGTCTACTCACTTTGCAGACTTCTCGGATCAGTTTGCTAAAAAAAGTCAAGATTTTTTTTATTTTGGTCAAATACAAAATAACCTAAGTAGACTTCTAAAGAATTCTACCTGAAAAGTCAGACTTCACCTGAAGTCTACTCAAAATAAATCGGAATTACATAACTAACCTAACTAAAGTCTACTTTTAGACTTCCTTTGAAGTGTACTGTGAGTAGACTTCAAAAGAAGTTTATTTGTAGACTTCAAAAGAAGTCAACTACGTGTTTTTGGAGTAGACTTCAAAAGAAGTCTACTACGTGTTTTTGGAGTAGACTTCAAAAGAAGTCTACTACGTGTTTTTGGAGTAGACTTCAAAAGAAGTCTACTACGTGTTTTTGGAGTAGACTTCAAAAGAAGTCTACTACGTGTTTTTGGAGTAGACTTCAAAAGAAGTCTACTACGTGTTTTTGGAGTAGACTTCAAAAGAAGTCTACTACGTGTTTTTGGAGTAGACTTCAAAAGAAGTCTACTACGTGTTTTTGGAGTAGACTTCAAAAGAAGTCTACTACGTGTTTTTGGAGTAGACTTCAAAAGAAGTCTACTTGCCATTTGAAAATGTGTTTGTAACTTGTGTATAATAACTTTTTTGGATATTGATCTTGAATACGTCTAAATGTTTATTTCTTGCAGAGAATGGTCAATTTGCCGGTTGTTTATGGTGCATGGGTGATGAATGAAAATTCATCGGAGTTTTGTTGTGGATACTCACAAAGGAGGGAGAATTTTCTTTTTAAGTGATGGTTGTACACATATAGTGAACTTGTCGAAATGGCAGTAGGTGATTACATGCTGGACAAGTTGAACTCGGTTGAAATATCATACTCTCTACCGGCTTCATTGTTCCAACAAATGGCTTCAGATACTCCTGCAATCTATATCACAAGTGACAGACAAGTTCGGAGTATGATTGAGCTATGTAGAATGCATGTTATTCGTTTATGTGTTTCGAGTCGATCAAAGAAGGATGATGAAAGTGATGAAGATCCGAATGGTAATCATGATGAAGATGCGAATATAAGCGGGGATGAACATAGAGATGTAGGTTCGGATGATGCGGATGATGCGGATATATGTGGGGTAAATATTAAGATGTAGGTTCTGATGAAGATGTTAATCCAAATGAAGATGAGGTCGATATTTACACGGATGATGAAGACTACAGTAAGTATGGAAAAGTTAAAGATGGCGATGAAGATATAGATGATATCAATGCGCGGAGTGTTACGAAAGGATTAAGAGTCAATTCAAGATGGAACACCAATATTTGTGTCGGTAAAAGTTTTAGTTGCAAGGACGAGGTGCTGATAGAGTTGCGAATTACGGCGGTCATGCAACAATTTTCATTCTATGCATACAAGTCCACGACCACTCTATATGTTGCATACTGTTCTGTGAAAGGATGTGGATGGAAGCTTAGAGCGAGTGTGAAGAACGAGGCAAATACGTTTGGGTGACAAAATATTTGGATGTACATACATGTTCTGTGGCGGATCGAATGGCTCATCGACGACACTCTACTCCGAAGTATATAGCTTATCTATTTGTAAACCATGTTGAGTTTATCGATGGTATTACACCACAACACATCCGATATTCAATGAGGACAATGTTTGGTATGAGAATGGACTACACCACATCATATAGATTGTTGATGCTTACTCAAAAATTGGTAAGGGGAACCGCATAAGATGGATATCAAAACTTGCCTTCATATTTGCACTTGATACAAAAAGCCAATCTGGGAACTATCATTGGTCTTGAAATTGATCATGAGAATAGATTCAAATATCTATTTTTAGCTTTTGGAGCTTCGATAGTTGGCTTTCAATATATGAGTTGAGTCATCGTGGTGGATGGAACTCACTTGACCGAAAAGTACGAAGGTATTTTACTCGTCGCAATCGTACAAGACAATAATTTTCAATTATTTCCATTGACTTTTGGGATTGTGGACTCCGAGAATGATGTTTCACGGGAATGGTTTTGACTAAATTGCGCGAATGTATCTCTGATTAGTTCCCTTTTGGTGATAGTTTCAGACAGACACTCTTCCATCAAGAAAGCATGTGAAACGGTCTTACCTTGGGAAACATGAGGGATATGTTATTATCATCTACAGAGTAACATTATGAAAAATTTTAAGGGGAAGCACCTAATGTATTTTATGAAAGGTGCTGCATATGCGTATATGCTTCCTGAATTTAACCGGTACATGGACAATCTACGACGTTTGCATCCCGGACTTGCCACATACTTGGAGGAGGCAGACATAAAGCTATGGTCACGATTTCACTTCCAAGGTGATAGATACAACATCAAGAACAACAACATCGCCGAGTCTCTCAACTCGGTCCTTGAGGTTGCAAAAGGATTTCCCATAACGTTTCTCCTCGAGTTCATACGAGAGATGCTAGGGAGGTGGTATTCAAAAAGGTGTGAAGATGCTTTGAGTCTTACAACTCCTCATAGTTGTGGAGTTGAATATTTGTTGGCGTTTCGTGGACATTATACGAATAGGATGACAGTGGAGCGTATAGATAGTTGGCGATTTTATGTGAAAGAAGGGAAGAATAATTGTGTCATTGATTTGGAGAATCGAATGTGTGATTGCGATGTGTGGAATATAGAGAAAGTACCTTGTTCACATACACTTGCAGCTGTGATAGAGGCAAAGGTTTATGTGTCTTCAGTTGTATTTCCGTCCTATGCGAAACAATACTTATAAGCGGGATACTCGGTCAATATTTTCCAAAAAAGAGATGAACGTGAGGCTAATGCAAAGATTTGTCTTCCTCCAATCATGAAGGCCCTTCCTAGGAGAAAGAGAAAGTCTATATGGCAAACGTTGCTTGAGCTTTCAAGGAAGAAAAAGACCAAACCGCGAAAGGTTCACAAACAATACAATTGTTCAATATGCCGAAAACCGAGTCATACGAAATGGAAATGCGTAAGTGACTCTCCTATATAAAAGATTATATGTTTACGGTATACTACAATTATTTCAAAAGTTTGTGTGATATTCTAATTTGTAGGAGTTAAAGGACAACGATAATTGAAACAGAGAGAAGTCTGCTACATAGGTCTGCTCATGAAGTCTTCCGTAGAAGTACGCTAATAGACTTCCTTTGAGTTCTACTGTGAGTAGACTTCAAAAGAAGTTTATATGTAGACTTCAAAAGAAATCTATTACACGTTCTGTGTTTATGTTATGTGTAATCCCTTGTCTACTTGTGTGTTCTATGTTCTGTGTTTATGTCATGTTTTAAGGTGATATGAGAAGTCTGAAACTTGATTTTATTTCGTTAATTTATAGGTTACTAAACAAAGTCCAACCTATCACTAGTTGATAATATGTATCCGAAGTTCTATTAGTGGGCCACAAAAACTTACTCCCACAATAGAAACTAAAAAAAATATAGGTTTTTCTTACAAGTACATAAATAATAAGAAACCAATACATATCCCACTCCAAAAGCATATAAATCGTTGGACACATATCACTCATATGTGTCCAATAACTTATAAGATATGTAAGAATCAAATATTTCAGCCGCTAGCTTCTCCCCAATAACTTTAATGTTGATGTCGCACATTTTTGAAGGAAACGCCATTCTTAGTGCATGACATTCGATATACTTCAAAGTATACACTCCATAATCACCACTTTGTATGTTTTGTGGCACTCCCAAACCTGGTATCCTCTCACGCGTGAACGGGTCATACGGGTACTTGTACTTATCCTCCTTAACAGCCAACTACGAAGCATGTAAGCCATGAGGACAATAATGGGCTCCATAGCAACAGCTATCTGCTTGGCAGAAGCATGAACGACGGTACTATCCTAGATCACTATGTGCCTCCTTGAAATTGAAATCCACATAGCCACCCAATGAGTATCGATGATGTGTAAGTTCGAGTATATATCATCAATCTCGAGTCCCCAAGTCTTGTTTGATTTACAAAAATCCGGTTCATCGCCTGTGAAGTAGTCTAGAGGCCCAGTAGGTAGTAGTTTCCCCGACCCATCAACATTTGGACAAGAGTCAATAAATTCTTGATACTTGGATCTCCACATCGTGCCAAAGAGTAAATCAACAAAGCATAATCTATCTGACCGAAACCATTCTGGATGGTTGAAATAAGGAAATCTGAGAAGATTGATCCCATAATCGAGGTGATCCATTTAGTAAGATAAAAAAATCGGTTAGTCCATAATTAACAAGATAGAGAAGTCTGTAGTAGAAGTATGCATTAGAAGTCTGCATGAGAAGTCTGCATGAGAAATCTGGATGATAAGTCTGACATACTGTTTCACTCAGCCACATTGTTGGAGTTCGCAGATTGTATCACCAATCGAGTGTAGTGTTTGGCTTCCTTTTTGGATAACCACTGCAAAATATGAAACACGTCAAATACGAAAATACATAAAAAAAATGTGTTACTTGTGGCTCAAGCTTAAAGTTACTTACGACTCAAGTTTCAGCCAATTATTAAGCGCCATGACCTTTTGCTTGTCCATGGGACTAAATGGATCGTATCTAGACATCGTGTTTGGAACAATCTCCTTCACGGTGCTATTTCCTTCAAAAGGATGAACTTGTGTAGCCGCCAACGTCCTTAATCTATCACTCTTAGCACGGTTCAACATCAAGGTCACTTTGGTCTTTATCTTGTGTTTCTCTTGTTTGTGTCCGTCAAAATCAACATTGAATTGCTTTTTATCGAAAATCACAACACTTGGCTCTCTGCCACCATTGACACTCTCACTTAGCATTTCCTGTTTGCTCTGCATTGGTTGATTAAAGGAAATGTCAAAATACCAATATATGATAACATATCATATTACTGTCAATAACCATAGAAACAGAAACATTGTCATGCAATGTTTGGAGAAAACGAAACAAGTGCAGAAGCAAACACACAAGAAACAAAGACAATCACACAAGGAACACAACACTTCAATTTTTCTTGGATTTCCTTTTTTTGACATTTTTTCTCGTGGGAGGAGAAGGTTTGGAACTAACGCCAACTTCCTCGGTATGAGTCTCTTTCTCCCCCACCTCCTTATCATTGTTATCCGCCACCTGCTCATCATTGTTCTCCGCCACCTGCTCATCATTGTTCTCTGCCACCTGCTCATCATTGGTCGACTTCACCTGCTCATCATTGTTGGGTTTGAGTCCACTGTCTCCTTTAACTTCCGCTTCTTTCATTTCTTTCACCACATTCACGGCCTTCTCCAAGGTCGTGACTCGATCCACAAGTTCTTTGATAGTGCCCGCACAACTACTAAAACCATCACTCATCTTGTCAAAGAGGCTTGCGAAGCATTGATAAATATGGTTTTTCATCATGCCCATTACATCCGGCCCATCATCCACCATCACAAACGCAGTAGACTCAAACAGACTCTTCTTTCGACTTCCTTCAGTATCATCATCCATGATTCTTTTACTGGGCGTAGAGATCTTCGACTTCACTTGATTCAACTTCACTTTAGTGTTTTTCTTGACACCAATCAGATCCCAATCTTTCTTAAACCAACTCCATTTAGCACCATCAGAATGGTGACCGTAAATTTCTTTGATGATGTTGTCGACCTAATCGTCATCATTATCATCATCCCATAAATCAAACATGTCATCAAATTCCAAGGTCTGGCACGTGTTAAAACGGGTCTGTGGAAAAAAAAAAGAAGAAATTCAGAAGAAATAAAAAAAAACTGAAGAAACTCAAAAAAGAAAACAGATTACATGTTTTAAAATCGAGCATCGATGGACTTTTACCAGCAATCGACTCTCCAAATTCAATGGCAAACTACAGTAGAACGTAATAAACCCATACTTGGAGAACCTGGACAAACCTTTCGATGTAGTATGCCTTGCACAAATCCTTTTGTTTGACACATTCTATCAATTTCTTAAACGCAGCTCTACCCCATGGATAATTATCGAACGCTTCTAAGTCCATGACGAGCCTAGCCAAACTAACATGTGTGGCTGCTGAGGGCTTCTTTACTTCGATGAACCCAGCGTAGATGGCTAAGTATCCTAGCCTCAATCGATCCTCTCTAGACAACTTCTTGCACATCCCACAGGCTGTATATAGACTGTCGACACTCGGGCAAGACTCTATATCCACTCCTAGAAGGTCCTAGAAATCTGTCATCCCCTCGATGACCTCAGTCTCAGGCGCTTCCAAGTTCTCTGCATATTCACAGTTAAGTCCAGTGAGGTGCTAAAACTCAAGTAGAGAAAACCTCACTGGAGTAGCACCAATGAGACACCATATCTCATATTTCTTCTTGAATTCTAGCTGCATAGTGAGCATGTAATGTACCAGCCTTGATACCCAACCAAAGTCCAATTTATGAAGCTTGATAAATATACACAATCTGGAATCACGAATCTCATCCAATTCATCTTTTTCTAAAGCTTGGCCAAGGGCCGTGAACAGCTTGGTATGCCAGTAGCCAATATTTTTCATCGGATATGGTTCATCATCCTTTGAATAGAGCCTGCGAGGGAATTTCGGCTTATCTATTTTCTGCAATCACAAAAAGTTATTAGTGAAGTCTACTCAAGAAGTTTGCATTAGAAGTCTACTCAAGAAGTCTACATTAGAAGTTTGCTCAAGAATTCTGAAGCAAAAGTCTGCTCGAGAAGTCTGAAGCAGAAGGCTGCTCGAGAAGTCTGAAGCAGAAGTCTGCTCGAGAAGTCTGAAGCAGAAGTCTGCTCGAGAAGTCTGAAGCAGAAGTCTGCTCGAGAAGTCTGAAGCAGAAGTCTGCTCGAGAAGTCTGAAGCAGAAGTCTGCTCGAGAAGTCTGAAGCAGAAGTCTGCTCGAGAAGTCTGCTCAAGAAGTATGAAGCAGAAGTCTGCTCAAGACGTCTCCTCAAGTTAAACCCTAGCCGTCAAGCCTAAGAGCATACCTCAAAGTATTATATTTGAAGACTAGATCCGGAACGACACTTTTGCAATATCTGGAACAAGATATGCACATAAACGTTAAAAATAAATAAAATTATTAGAGTAAAGAAAAAAGATATAAAGACAGAGAGAGAGAGAGAGCAGTACCGAAGCACTAGTCATCGCATGCACCGGAGCGCGGTGACGAGACGACGACGAAAAGGCAAGACGAAACGGGTTGACGGTGGCGACAACTTAACCTATACAGAAAAAGAACTCAGTTGATTAGCATAGGGAGAGAGATCGAGAGAGATGGAGGTAAAGAGAGAGATCGAGAGATGGAGATTTCAGAGCGAGAGTGAGAGAGATCGAGATAGATGACAGAGGGAGAGAGATCGAGAGAATATGTCGTCGGAACTTACCGGTGAAGTCGCCAAGAGAGATCGAGATTGACGACGGAGTCGCCGAGAGAGAGAGAGAGAGAGAGTGAGAGAGAGAGAGAGAGAGAGAGAGAGAGATAGAGGATTGACGGCGTAGTTGCCAAGAGAGAGAGAGAGAGAAAAGAGACGAAGATAAAAAAAAAACAAGCGGCTAGGGTTTTTACGCAATGGTAAAATCGCGGGTTAATTTTGAGTTGAGTCAAATCAGACCGGTTTAATTTCGATTGACAAAGAAGACTTCGTTTGTAGTCTACTATCAGACTTCTATTGAAGTCTACTTACAAATTCATTTGGCAGTCTACAGTTGGTCCGATTTAATTGCATTTAATAAAATTGGTCCGGTTTAAGGCACTTGCAAACAAATTTTTCAATTTTGGTCTAGTTTAATACAATGTTCGGTCCGGTTTGATTTCTGGTCGCTATTGACGGTTATTCTTTCTCCTCAAAAAACAACATTGTTATTGGACATAATCAATCTTCATATAACTACAATATTATCTTATTTTTAATAATTTAGTTCTATTTACAAAATATTATTTGTAAAATTATCATATGAATCTATTTAAGTGTACGAAGATGAAAAGTCAACAAAATTGATAAAAAATATTCAAACACCAATTAAATGTTAAAAAATTAATTTTACAATTTTTTTAAAATGAAATATAAATAATAAAAAGTGATGAGGTGTCATCTTATGGAGAGCTCCCTTCATCTTTTATAGTATAGATTGGATTTAAAAACCAACCGGTAATAAACAATTCTTCCGTAACTATTTCCATCTGTAAAATAAATTTCGAGAAAAAAAAAATTGACTTTTATGGCTAAAGATTTTAAATAAAATGTTACACTAATACTTTATAATATATGGTTCAATGTTATTATTATCGAAAAAGAGAGCAATCATTATGACTTTTGAAAAATAAGATCAAAGAACTATTGAATGAAAAACTCTAACATTCGTATTCGTATGTGTAGCTGTATATTTAAATCACCTTGAAGTAACAAAATTCAACTCTTTTTAGGGAGTTTCGATGTGGCTCTCGTATCCGGCCAACAAAATCACACTGCTTCACACTTTACAAAAATACTAATATCAAAAGAATATAGCTTGCTTGATAGGAATGCCTACCTTGATTTATGAGCAATTTGGCATAACTTGCAAAAATGATCAAACTTTTGTCTTTCTTGCAATAGCTCAGCCAAATACCTGATTATGGTAAAAAATATAATGTATTTCAGTTCCACTGAATGCTGCATTTATGTGTATTGATTAATTTCTTAGAAATTTTTAATATATCATTATTTACAGTGTTTGATTAATTTAGAATATTTTAAATTTAATTTTATTACTTTAAAGTAATTTTTATAATATTTTTTTGATTTTTATAATATTTTTTTATTTAATAATTTTATAAACAAATCATGAATTTAATTTAATTTTTAAAAATTGTATTTAGAAATTATAAAATTATATTTCAATTTCTCATTAATTTAGAATTTTTGAAATTGAATTTTCTTACTTTAAATTAATTTCTATAATATTTTATTGATTTTATAATTTTTATAAATTTTATGAATATTTTTAGTTTTAGAATTTTATTTTTATTTTCTGAATTTTTATTTAATTTTTCAAAATTTTGATTTAGTTTTTTTGTATTTTTTTATTGATTTTCAGAATTTTTAATCTATTTTCTATTTATTATTATTATTATTGTTGTTGTGTAGATAATGATAAATTTATGTTAATTACGATTTGACCACACAAACTTTTGTTTAGATCAATTACACCCTAATTTGTAGTTTCTGATGTAATACATTATAGTTCGTACATGTGGGCATGATTAACATATACTTCGTGATGTTGGTCACATATTATGATACTTGGTATGTTTTTCACCATATTATAGTAAACTTGATGTAGCTAACAAACATTTTCCCATTTATTTTTAACTTTTTTTGAAAAAGTTAAAAGCCGTTAAGTAATATCAATCACTTTTGACGTAGTTGTCTAAAGAGAAATTTACACCCATAGACACTTTTATCTTTTTTATTACACCTATAGGCACTTTCTTACTTTTAGACACTTTTTTACTGTTCATTTTTCCTTAATATCATTTTACCCTTGTTATGGTTACCATAAAATATCTAGAGAAATTATTCTTTTAGTAGGGTTGGTGTAAAACATTAAATGTGATGTGTTGTCTTTATATTAAATGTGATGTGTTGTGTTTATATTAAATATAAATATATATTATTTGCCTCAGTAACAATATTCTCATTGGTCCTTTATGTGAGTGGATGATAATTTAATAAATATAAAATCATTTACGAAATCTCTTAAACTGTATTTCTATGTCCAATACTAACTGACCACGATCGAATAGTCGTTTGCAAAAACTTTTGTGGACGAAAACATGGTGGACAATACTTGATACTACAAGACATGGTGGAAATGGATAAAACATGGTGGACAATACTTGCTACTTCAAGGTATTTTGTTGTAGCAAAATCCAACATCATGTGTCAAACTCAATTGTATGTCTATAATTGTTAGTCCATGAAAATAAGTCATAAAATATTAGCAACTAGTGTATGTACAACTGAAATAACATTAGCAACTACATCCATAATTTTTTCCCCTAGTGGAAGGTATTGTTTTTGGTTAGCATATAAAAGATACATAATTGAAAGATAATTTTGTCACTAGTATTTTCCGGATGTCTACATGAGTTTGTCCATCCATGATCCTATGCATGGATATGACATTACGTGCTTGTTGTCCACCAATTTATGTTAATCAATCGTCATATGCATGGTTGCTGTAAAACCATCAACAAAATATATGACATGGAGTATTGTGCATGACTAATAATCATAGTTTTATACAAGCTTTTCTTTCTCTTTTATAAGCACGAGTATTAGTCCGTAAACTGCAATGTATCATATTAAACGAATTGAAAGTTCGATAATAATAACTATTTTTTATGTAAAATACCTATTTATTTTGTTTGTCGTTCGTATCTTCATATCCATGCTTTTCTGGCTGCGTGGATATGGCCTCAAGGTGTCATTCAAAATCCTATAATAATGGCTATTTTAAAGTTAATTACCCTTTCATCTTGTTTGTCGTCCACATCTCCATATGCATGCTTTTTTGTCTACGTAGATATGACATCAAACTACTCGACTCCATCCATTTTCTTTTGTCCATCCGCTCTTGTTTGTCGTCCACATCTCCATATCCATGTTTTTTTGTCTACGTAGATATGACATCAAACTACTCGACTCCATCCATTTACTTATGTCCATCCGCTCTGTCATAGCTCTGATGAATTCTAGTTATGGAAATATACAGACTTTCTTGTTACTGTCTTTCGAACAACAAATCGTCGCAATAATTCAGATCTGCTCAAAATTATCAAAGACAACTATAATAACTTTAGATCTGAGGGCATCTATGTAAGAGAAGTTAAATCTGAGAAGAATGATAACAAAAACTTACCAGATCTAAGAAATCTCGAAGTAGAAGGAGAGATAATGAGGAGACCGATTTTCAAGTCTCGAAGAAGAAAAAACGGCTTACGATTTGTTTAGATATCACAAAATATCACTGAAAATAAAGTTTGATCGAAAATTTTGAGAAGACTTGAAGACTTGAAGAAGAAGAAGACGACATTCTCTTAACAAAATAACAAATAATAAATTATTTATTATTTATTAGGGTTAGTGAAGGGTATAGTTACTCAAGGGTGTTTATGTAATTGACTATGATGAAAGTGCTTAAGAGTTGAAAAATGCCTATTGGTGTAATAAAAGTTACAAAAATGCCTATGTGTGTAATTTTCTCTTGTCTAAAAATAAATTATCGTTCAATAGGGTGAACTAAAATTCCAATAATTAAATTGAAGTAAAATATTTCTAAACCAAAATTCAAATAAACTAAATAAAATGAAATAATCAAAACCTTTAATTTTATAAAAATAAAATAAAGTTTAATTTAAAAGTGATTAATTTTTACACATTTGAGACCTACAATATATTATACCAATAAATTATTTTAGTTTTCAATAATACTATCATCTCACGCATATCACATATTCAAAATCTAGTAGAATTCAATCTTTGACAGAATCAAACATATATACTATATATTTTGTTAGATATACATTAATTTTGCTAATATGTATATGTTAAATTTTGATTTACTGCAATTATAAATGCTTGAATGTATTTGAAAAATATAGAACCTGGAGAAAATAAAAACCAAAAACATTTTATCATATTATAAATATAAATATATACATTGACTATAAAGAATAATCCAAAAAATTAAACATAATAAAGATAACTTGATTATTTTATCCCGTGAAAATTCATTCTCTCTTACGGTTATTAACAAATCAAATATAAACTGAAAATTTCACGAAACTGGTAACCAAATGTTTTTTAAGTTAAATCATAACCAGTTTATTTCAGTTTTTATATTAAATATCAAATAGTAAGATATATACAGTTTGAAGGAATACATTTAGTGGAAGCAAAAGAAGAGAACAATGAAAGTTAACGGCCAAGTAATGAGCCACTTGTCAATTTTGGAAAAGATGACGGGATGAAAAATGATGACCAGTAATAACGCGACACGTGTTCCTTACTGAATAACTAAATAAAAATCCATATCATTTTACAAAACGAGCACAATACATATGTTATGAAACATCAAGAATCTCTATATTATTATTTCCGAAACATTCCAGAGTAAACAACTTTTAGTTTATGTGTTAATTACTTAATTTGCCATTAGAGATTAATAACTAATAAGGGTAATTATGTAAAAGTAGTTTAGATTTATTTCGTTTTTTATTTGAGTTAAATCAGTAAAACCAAAGAGGATCCGCGCCAAAATCCGAACCGTTTCATATATCCGATTTCATCTTATAAAATTTTAAAATAAACTTACCCGATTTATTCCCTAATATTTATTCTTAAATTCATAATATTAAAGCTAATATCTAGCGATAACTAGATTAAATGTTAAATCTAATTAAAAATCCTGCGATTTTAAAATCTATATTTTAAAACAATAAATCATATAACAAACATAAAATCTAGATTCGAAAACAATAACCGAATTTTCGATAACATAAAATCTATAAGTTAGTATCCTAACTTAATCATAAAATCGGAATATACTTAAAAAAAATCCTTTCTAAACCAATCGTACATAAACCTAGATTCGTTAGATAAGTTGTTAGTAGAAATACTTATAAATACCAAAAATACATCACAGAAGTTTAACACACAAAATTCCGATTAAAAGCAAAAAAAAATTGTATTTGATAATGATGGCTTTAGCAACTGGAATTACTCCTCTTAAAAGTGTCGAACCTTTTAAGATCGTCTGGAGAGTTGAAGTGAAAATCTTGCATTCCTGGAGACAATACCAAAATCAAATTGGTGAATCGCTTGATATGGTTCTTGCGGATGAACATGTAAGTTTATTTTTCATTAATAAATTTATCGAAACAATAATCGCTTATTTTATATATTATATAATTAATATATAAATTTCTTGCAGGGAACTCTTATTCATGCCTCCATAAAAAAACCGCAGATATTAAGATTTCAAAAATCGATATCTGTTGGTGAATGGAGAATAATAGAGAATTTTTCATACTATAGTACAATTAAAAGAATAACCTTTAATTTGTAAAAATTACATCAAATGCCATTATATAAAATATATAAAGGAAAGAAAAAAAGCTTATGCATAAATCTATAATCCATTAACAAAATCATGTTTACAAAATCTCATCTTTGATTCTCTTAATATTGTTTTTGAAAAAATCAAATAATTATAATTATTTTAAAAATAAATAAAAAATCATAAAAAGTTTCTAATTTTTTATGATTATTATTTTAAAAATAATCTAAAATACTACATATTTTGAAATAAACAATATTTTCTTAATTATATAATATTAATATATAATTATTTAGATATGTAATAAAAAAATATCTTGATTTTTAAAATATAAAAACATAAAATCAAAAATATCTAAGAAAAAATTATTTAATTCTATAAATAATAAAAGATAATTAATAGTTTATATTTTTTAATAAAAAAATTTCAACTTTGTAAAATATTTAAAAATAACGTAATCACAAAAAATAATTATCTCTAAAATCATATTATGTGTGGTCTTGCGAATACACTTCGGCATTGTAATTATTTTTTATAATGTTATCTTCTCTAAAACATACTATAATTCTCTAATTAAAACAGAGTTGAATGTAAACATTTGATAAATGTTATAATATAAATTAATATAGTTTTTTGCATTAGATATTAGATTAAGTAATTCGACATTTATTTAAATTTATTAATAAATTTAATGTTTTCCTTACCATATATTAATATTAAGTAAATATAAATTCCTGAATTTCTAAATTGTTAATATTAATTGCTTTGGTTTATTTTTGATTTATATGTTATGTTATATAAATTAACAAACATATACTGGATTTTTAATAATCAATATTATATTGTTTTCAAAATATGGGCATCTAAATAAAACTACACTATTTAACTTGATTTCTTTTTATTATAACATATACTCTTTTATAAACAATACAATGCTAATTAAATATTTATACGTATACTTCTAAAGTGTGTATATATACAATGATTGAAGTTAAATTTTAAGCATATATAACTCCGCGCAAAGCGCGGATTAGAATCTAGTAAGTTTTAAATGGATTCCCTTATATATTCCATAAAATAATTATGGTTTTTATTACTCACAAATGTTTATTTTTTAAGTTTATATGTATTAGACCAAAACAATAAGAATAAGTTTTAAATATGTTCTCTTGTTATATATATATATATATATATATTAAATGTTTGACTCTTTAGTTAAATAGATTGTGGGTATAATAGATTGTTTCGTATAGAATTTAGTTATGACGTTTGTGGGGTCCACTTTGTAGGGAGTAGGTGACGTAGATGCTCTTAGAGGAGAGAAAAGTGTCTCATTATATAATAGATTTTATATTTAATTAGACCAAAACAAAACCAAAAAATGTTAGGACCGCATAAAAATAGAAGGTGAAACACTCCTAGTTACAAGCGTTTCATTAACAACATGTAACAATAGAAAAAGTGATATGTTTGTGCTGCCATCAATTCAACTTTTTCTCTTTTTATTTTTAATTGAAATATAAAATATACTGGAAACATGTGTGAATGGTGACATAATTGGTCCCGCACTCAGACCAACATTATTGGTGGGACATTTTTCAATGTCCTTAGCATTTTTTAACAATA
>OVAN01002810.1:0-31664 GCA_900406275.1 Anastatica hierochuntica
AAACGGGCATTTATAAATTTTAAAGCTTCGTTGTCTTTTGTTTCCTTTAAACAATCGCGCAACACTATACATAAAAACCTTAAAATATACTAAGTGTCAAGATCTGCCTCTCTCGTTTCACTCTATCTCTCTCGTATCTCTCTCTTAGATTATCTCTCTCGAGACCACCATCTCAAACTCAACCCTTCTTCGTCATCGTCGTCGTCTCTCTCTCTCTCTCTCAACCCTTCTTCGCCGTCTCTCTCTCTCTCTCACCCTTCTTCGCCATCTCTCTCTCTCTCACCCTTCTCCACCGTCTCTCTCTCTCACCCTTCTTCGCCGATGATGTCTCAACCTAATCATCACCTTCGCCTTCGCCCTCGCACCGCCATCGTGAATCATCCTCTAACCGGCGGCATGAATCAACCTCGACCCGGCGGTATGAATCAACCTCAAACCACCGGCGTGAGTCAACCTCTAACTGCTGCCGTGAACCGACCTCGAACCACCGGCATGAATATCCCAGGTTTGAGCAATCGATATGTAACTTTCGTCTCATTGCGTCTCTCTTCTTTATCCTTTAGCTTACGAATCCAAAAATTTCTTCTTCTATTGAAAATGAGATTTGGAGCTCATCTTTACCCTTAATGATTATGCTCTGTTTCTTTAGTGGATGATTGTTTAAGTAGATTTAGATGCAATTGATGGATATTACTTGAGTTTAGCTTTGTAAGGGTGTATTGGGTTGTTCTTGGTTGAATAAATCGTATAGAATCGTAGTTGTTAAGGTGAGGATTCTCTTAACAGGTTGGGAGATCTAACATGGAGCTGGAGTTTTCTGAGATACTACTATGTGTTAGAGTTATTAATTACATAAGGCCACCACTTTCTTTTACTTTTCTTTGTTGCCATGATCTTTTAACACCTCTTTGCATCTAACTAAGGCCTTTTGCTCTCAGGGTCATTCATATCTTTCTCAAAGTTTCTTACTTATTGTTTAGATGTTTAGTTGCACTAGATCCCAAGGAATTTAGCTTTATGAGTTGTTGTATCTCTGTTATATACTCAATGGCTATAATCGCAAGAGCACATGATTTGCCAAGTCCTCTTGTCTTCTGTTCTAAATCCAGTATGGCATTGTATGATAGTAACTGAATTGATGTTATTGTGTTATTGATAGTGTGTTATTGATGTTATTGATGTTATTATCTTCTCTGTCCTCTTGTCTTTTGTTCTAAATACCTATGATAGTGTGTTATTGATGTTACTAACTGTATGGCATTGTATGATAGTAATTGAATTGCATTGTATGGCATTGTATGATAGTAACTGAATGCCATTTTCTCTGTTATGTCGACAACACCACCAGCGCCAACGCGTCTACAACCGCCTCCAAATAGAATCGGGTCTGCAAATGGCTCAACTCCATCTTCTGGTCACTCAATACCTCCAAGTAGATTCGGGTCTGCACATGCCTCAACTCCATCTTCTGGTCACTCAATACCTCCAAGTAGAACCGGGTCTGCACATGCCTCAACTCCATCTTCTGGTCACTCAATACCTCCAAGTAGAACCGGGTCTGCACATGCCTCAACTCCATCTTCTGGTCACTCAATACCTCCAAGTAGAACCGGGTCTGCACATGCCTCAACTCCATCTTCTGGTCACTCAATACCTCCAAGTAGAACCGGGTCTGCACATGCCTCAACTCCATCTTCTGGTCACTCAATACCTCCAAGTAGAACCGGGTCTGCACATGCCTCAACTCCATCTTCTGGTCACTCAATACCTCCAAGTAGAACCGGGTCTGCACATGCCTCAACTCCATCTTCTGGTCACTCAATACCTCCAAGTAGAACCGGGTCTGCACATGCCTCAACTCCATCTTCTGGTCACTCAATACCTCCTGGAGCTGTGGGGGAATCAACAGAGGCCTCAGAGGTTCCTACCTATGCCATGAGAACCGAAGCAGCGTTGCTACGTGCTCCTGGTAGACTAAACCAGCCACACCTCCATCCAAGGAAACTTAATGGAGCATTGTGGTAAGTGTTTTATGTTCCATTTCTGTTTGATTGATGCTTGTCTGATTTCTTATGTATAATGCTTGTCTGATTTATTATGTCGATGCGTCTGTGCCTATCTTTTATATGTTCTAATGCTTGTCTGATTTCTTTTATATGTTCAGGTTCGGTACTGATTCTGAAGTCCATGCTTTTATCCGATCAACGTGGCAGGGGAACTATTTGGGACCATGGTCTAGCTGGAAGTATGTACCACCAGAGAAGAAAACCAGTTGGTGGCATTCATTTATAGTAAGCATTTTATGTTCCATTTCTGTTTGATGTTTGTCTGATTTCTTATCTATAATATTAAAGTTTTCTTTTATTTTGTAGCAAAATTAGTATTGGGAAGATGAGTTCCATGATTTGATATAAAGTAAATGGAAGTTACAAACACAAAAAAACCATCTGCCAACGCATCAGCAAGAAAAAGAGGGAAGACAAGCAGCCTAAATACATTAGCGAGGACGACTGGAATCTAATCCTTGAGAATTGGGCAGCTCCGGAAGCAATCAACAAGAGTAACGCTGCTGCTGAATCCCGTACCTTTGCTCCTCCAGGGAAGAAGATGCACAAGCACATTGCAGGACCACAGTGTTTTGCGAGAATTGAGTATGATATGGTAATAACTTCAGTTTTAAATTCTGTTTTAACTTTTGTTTTATTTTCTGTTTTAACATTAGTTTATTTTGTAAATGGTCGAAAATGGTTTGGAGGAGCCACCTCCATTTACAGCCCTTGTGCGGAGAACTCACATGAACAAAGATGGTGTTTTGGTCGACGATCGTTCAGAATCTTTGGTTCTGGAAGTTGAGAAGGCTGTTGAAGAAGAGTTGGCAGAATTAATTAGATGGATCTCCACATGGTGACAACCAAACTGCCTCAACAGCAGCTACTGCATGTACGAAGCATCTTCTCCTCAACCAAGAATACATCAAGGTAACCAAATGCATTCTGAATATTAGTCTTGAGTATTCTGATTGTTAATCATATTCTGTTCTGATTTAGGATGTTAAATGCATCACTTCTTTGTTAGATACTGAGGAACCATTTATGTTATGTTCTGTTCTGATTTAGGATACTAAATGCATCATATTTTGTTTTGATTTCTGTTCTTTCTTCTTTCAGCGCGGGCAGACACGCAGAGGAACCATTTATGGTCTCGACAGTGCTCAGTTCAAGGACTCTATGCATTCTGAACCTGCCCGTGTCTCCCTGAAGCGAAATCTGGACATGGAGATACGAATAGCTGGCTTGGAGACTAAGAATGATGCAGTGAAGGCTAAACTACATAGAATGATTTCAAGGAAGAGATGACTGCAACAAGAACAACTCTTGATAAGATTCTGCAAGCTCTCAGCACTCAACCTGCTGCTGCATCAACTGCACCTTCAGCCTATCCTCGAGCTTTTGATCATGTTGCCTTGGCTTCAGAACCAACATCTCAAACTCAAGCTCAGGCTCAACTTCTCACTGAAACTCAACAAGCCAATTTGGATAAGTGGTGTGCCCAAGAACTAGGTATGTAGATGTTTGTCACTTGATGAAGAACAAGTCTGTTTTAACTTCTGTTTATTATGTTAGTAACTTGTTGTTATGTTAGTTAGTAATGTGTTGTTATGTTAGCAATGTCTCTTTCTAAGAACAAATGTAAGAAAAAATGTAACATTTGATCATGTTTAATGTATAATTTCAAAAAAAAAAAATGTGTTTCATTTTATATTTTGCGTATATTTAAATTTTTTATAAATTAAAAAACACTACCTTTTGACATCAATTAATTTTTTTATAAATTAAAATAGTTAGACACGTAAAATAAAGTGACATTTCATGGCAAATAGTCACAGCGTTTCGTAACAAATCGTGGCTAACTTTGCTACGAATCATCGTGGCCAAATCGTGTCTTATTTTGCTACGAAAAGCCACAAAATAAATTAGTCACGATCGTATAGCCACATTTTTCCCTTTCGTGACTATTCGTGGCTAAAGCGTCATATAGCCACGAAATATCGTCTATAGCCACGAAATTATGTCGTGGCTATAGCTGATTTTTTTACTAGTGAATTCTATGTTTCATGTAAGAGGGGGTGTATTGGCTTTCTCATTCATCGCCTTGGATACTACTCATGTATCACTCCCTTAATGAATTCCCTAAGTGCGCTACTATGTGATATAAGTTTTCCATCAAACTATGGTAATGGTTTCTAGCAAATCATTTCCACTTTTTACATTCAATTATAGAAATGTAGCTTAAAGAAGAAACATAATGTCAAAATTATAATATTCGAGCCAAATCTCCTTATGATATGTAAAACTTAGTCATATCCACTCACCCGCCCGCCCGTAGGGCGGGGTTCAATCCTAGTACTAATTAAAAAGGAGTCATTCTGATCCCATATCTCTCCACATCATTTCTTTGAGGAAAGCCCTTCCTTCGCCACATAAGCTATGTGGATTAGATTGCCACGTCATCGAAAATATAAATGAAGAAGAATGACGATACAACTATGCAACTTCTTCCATTTTTGTAATCTTTCGTCTTTTCTAGGTTTCATTCTCTTGATTTACTGCTCATATACTCTCACCACCTTCGTTGCTTTCCCTGTATTCAATTCTTCTTCTTCACTTCGTCTCCCCTTCTCCTTAAGAACCCTAAATTCTTTTGCCTCATGGAGATTCATGAGTTTCTTTTTGATTTGGAAGCTTCATAATAGCACCTTAATTTAGAGTTATATTTTCCTCTGATTCTCTGCGATTCAGTTCCAGATGCGTAGTTCTTCAACGAAGAAGAAATTTTCCAGACAATCAAACGTTAATTCAATCACATCTTCCACCACATATCTCATTCGCTCAGATTTCTCTTCCTTTTTTCTCCTCTTGATCATTTCTAAGGTTTGTGTCATTAGGTTTTTTCTTCTAATTTTCATTGTGGGTTTCGACTTTTAGTTTCGAATTTGAGCTGTTAAAATTAGAAGATAATTGGGTAAACCATGGATTTCTGAATAATTGAACAATTTACGAAAATTTGCAGTAACTTTCTGATGCTTTGTTTACGAATTTTATGTAAGTTTTGTGTTTTCTTTTTCTGGTTCAGCTTCGAGCATGGCTTCATGAAGAGATGGATCAAACAGATAATTTGTTTAATCAGTGTGATGTAGATCTTCTAATCTTATAGAGTAAGTATTTGTTTGTATCCATTGATGAACAAATCATAATATCATTGAGATTAAAGTTGTTTATGATCTTGCAGAAGAAGGAAACTTCTTATATTTTCTGGTATTACATTTACCTTAACAACTCTGAAGGAATGGAGAAACTATGATTTAATTTGGAAGTTTCTCATACTGATATATGAATTTTGATGCTTGCTTGGTAATAATTTTTATCAAAACTTTGTTTCTTTTTATTTTTTACCACAATTAAACAACCTTAAAACTTTTTAAACTCGCACAGAAAAAATGAAAGCTTAGAAACAAGGTTACTTTACAAATGTAAGGGATGCGTAAACTTGGGGCTTTTGATACTCTTGGTGCCTTATTTATTTCTCCTCATATTAACTCACTATACATGTGTAGGAGGATTGGAGGAGGTGCTTAAACAATAAGTAAACTGAAGAAATCTCATCCGGAACTCGAGAAAGAGGTTTAAAGTCTTGAACTTTTTTTTTATTTTCATGTCGATTGTCATCTTCTGACTATCTAAAGCCTCAGCCATGTTGAGCTTTACTTCCTTTTTGGTCTCTTTAAAGTCAAGAAGCAATCAAATTTGGCTGATTTCTATGCTTATGCCTTCCACTATTGTTTAACTAGTAAGGTTAAAATTCAACTTGATTTCTATGCTTATGCCTGTGGATCTGATTCTACGTTCGGGTCCCGAGTATTTCATCAAATTCGTATTCTTTTCTTTTATTGATCTGGGACATGCGCCTTGATGAGTTGAGAAATCTCTGGAATCAACCAAACATGCAGTTTTGTACTTAAGCGACTCTCCACTGATGCCATCAGTTTGGAGTAAGCGCCAATGGTTTTTTGTCTTGAGTTTTCCATCTTAGACAATCATAATAATCGTCTATCATTCATGAATAATGTAACAGTAAGATGATAATTTCCTTTGAACATTCTCTGTAACATAAAGTTGTTTGCTTTTATATTGAAATTAGGTTGTTTAGAACCAAAGCCACTACCTCATAGTTTGGGATTTTCCTACTCACCCATCATGTGTTTGGTAGTGATGTTAATTGTATTATGGGGCTTAGTGGAACGTTCTCAAAGATAACCAAAGTATTCTTTTTTTCTCTAGATGCAAACATGGTTTAGGTTTATTAATTGATTTGAGCTTATAATTCCTAGGAAATGTAGGTAATGTCAAGATGATTATCATGAAACTGTATCGCCATCGATGTTTGCTGCCGTTGAATTTAATCTGTTGCATGAACTGAGGAAAATTTTTCAAGAAATTTTATACACAGATTGATGTGTCATGTTTTAGCTACCCTTTTAGTTTTGTTGCATGGAATATTTGGAAAATTTTCATTTTCTATTAACCTATACATGAAATTTAGCTCCCTGTAAGTTGTTTTATCAAAGTATGTGGTTAGTGATCTAGAAATGGAGCTTTAGTCTTCATCTTTCTGTCCATAGTCTCGGAAACCGAAAAAATTAGTAACTTTAATTTTTCTCTGATGTGTTTCATTATGTATCTTTGGAACTCAGTACATTTAATAACTTCGATTGCAGCATCATGAAATCTAGGTTGTGAAAGTTAAAATGGAAATTTAAATGCAGTTGCATGAATGACGAAATAGACTTCATGAAGAAATAGTTGTTCAACTCGAAAGGGAGAAGGAAAGTATTGTTATTGAGGCTTTTGAATAAGAGGTAAGCTGGTCCAAGCTTAAAATTCATAATGCCATTCCACTTCAAGGATAGTTTTTGTTTGAAATCTTTTTCAATCTTAGCATAGATAATATTATTCACCGTCTAAATTCGTTTTAAGAGTTATGTAACTATCAAAAGAAACAAAACGATGTTGCTCAAACAAAATCTTAAGCAAGAATTTTAAGTAAGCACTATTTCTCAAACCTGGTTATATGATGACCTTTGTCTTCGTATCAATATAAAACTTTTCTCTTTGTTGGTTACAAAAGACAAGATGTACTCAACTTAGAAGCTTGCTTATCACGTAAGGAAAGAAGAAGGAGGAGGAGGAGGAGGAAGTAGACCACTAAAGATAATATCTCTTCTCTCTTAGTTCGAGTACCACAAAGACGAGATAGTAAAAAGAGAAAAACCAAATGTTTGATACCTTGAAAGACAAGTGCAGAAACATAGAGATTTAAAGAAGAGAAAGACTACGAGAGAGGTAAGAAAGAAACAAAGAGAGTTAAACAAAACAGAAAGAGTCGGCTGACCGTGACGAAGGTGAATTGGAGCCAATTGAAGAACTGGAACAATCTTCGTTTGTTGTTGAGATAAAAGAAATGATGTTCTCGAGGGAGTCAGACGTGTTTGTTACATGAACAAGTGCAGAGAAAAATGAATTGGAGAGAATAGATATAGCAAATAGAATGTCAATGGTATAAGCTCGAATAAAGGAGGGCATGGAAAGCCAAAGGAAAGAAGAGGAACAATATTGGGAGTTCAAGGATTTACAACAACAAAAATAAGAGGTGATGCGACAGGACAAGTTTAAGAGAAAGAAGAAAGTTCGAACATAAAAAACTCTTGGATTTGAACAAATCCCACTTCAAACTAACTTTGGCTCCAAATGAAATAGCGGAGAAAAAACAAATATAGTAATTAATTTTTTAAAAAATGGTCAAAAACAGAAGTTAGTTACTTTGCTGTCCTTATTTCCTAAAGATTGTTTAATATTATTAGCTTTATTTTGAAACTCAAACTAGAATTGTATTTTTCTGATGAGACAGTACTGTTTTCAATCAGTTTTTTAGTATATTAGATTTTATCTATAAAATAAAGAAGAAGTACAATTGAGTATATAGTAAAGGAGATTTGCAATGGTATAGAATCTATATTTGAGACGCTTACTCTTGAATATTCATCATTGGGTAATATCTTTAAAGATTGGGTTATAAATAATTTGTAGCCTTCTTAATAATTTGTTGTCCATTCACTTTTACATTGGTTCTTTGATTAAATTGTAGCCGCAAAATATATTTTTTACAAATAAAAATTTATTTGGTAAGATATGTTTTCACTCATAAAAATCATTTCAAAAATAATAACTACTATTTTATTTCCAATTTACATAATAAACAAAGCAAATAAATTCAATTATCGTACAACCTTTATTAGATTAAATTAAAATGTACTTAGATTTGAAAAAAAAATCATATATTAGGATTCTATAATTTTCTAGTTTAAAATTTAATTAAGTTAAAGTAAATACAACATTATTTTCTTTCGCATTATTTTATTATTTTTATCACTCTTGCTATTATTGCAAAACTCATACATCATTGATATGACCAATTTCTATTGTAACATGTACATATGCCTATATTTTTAAATAAAACAAGAGAGCCTCGAGACAAATGTACCTCCAACTACAACAACAAGATATTTTCTTGTTCAACATCATCTAGGACATCAAGTGATGAATCTAGGAAGCTGTAAACAATATCAAGCATAACAAGAAGGACAAAGCAAGGTATCATTAATGATGATGGAAATGTTAAGAATGTTAGAGTAACAAAGGTTGTCTTTAGGAAGATTATAGTAAAATTGCCCCTAACTTTTGTTGAAATGCATTATTTGGAAGAATTTTTGCAACAAGATGAATCTATATAGACCACATTCAAGGAGAACTACAACAAGGGACATAGCGGAAATGTACATGAAGAGGAAGAAATCTTTGAAGTGATGGTTTACAACAAACTAGCAGAGAGTCTCTTTGACAACAAAAATATGGACAACTCATACCACATGTAACCTGTTTCTGAATTTTAATGTTGTTATTTGGCTTGGCTTATTGTAAACTATTTTGACTATGTTATTTCTTATTGGTTTCTTTCTATGTTGTTCACAATAAGTGCAAGCTATATTGTGGTTTTTCGTTGATGTCCATTGGCTGAAAAAGAAACTGATAATCGGATTCAAGTACAACATCAATCAAAAAAGTCAGAAAATAGATAATGTTCTATTTGAGTGCTTAAGTGAATGGGGTATAGAGAAGGTCTTTTGCATTACTGTTGATAATACAAATTCTTCATCCTTCAAGAAGTTTAAGAGTAGCTTTTCTTTACTGTCTCAGCTTTTGTGTTGAATGGGGAGTATATACATATGAGATTTTATGGTCATATAATTAATATGATTGTTAAGGATGGTTTGGCTGAAGTAGATTCTAGTGCATATGTTATACATAATGCAATGTCATACATTAGATCATCAACAAATAGGTTACGATCATTTGAGTTAAAGGTTGACTTTCGAAAAATATCTAGAGGAAGCTTACCGTTAGATGTCAAAACTAGATGAAACTCAACATTTTTGATATCGAATGGTGCAGTTAAGTACAGGCTGGCATTTGACAGAATGGAGGCAGAGAATCGGTTACACAATGATTACTTCTTAGAATTTGAGAATTGGGGAGAAAGAGTTGGTCCTCCTTCTACAAGATATTGGAATGCAATTGAGAGTTTGGTAAGTGTACTTATCATATACTACAACTGAACTTTGGTAGTGTTGTCTTCAGCTTCTTTGAACTCATACAAATGTTATGGTGAAATATTTACAATAGATTAAAAAAAAACTTGATTTCACTGTGTAGTACTTTAGACTCTGAGCACAAAACTAAGGCTAAAGAAATGTTAAAGAAATTTGGAAAGTATTGAGATGAGATGAAATATTATCAATAAGATGTTGATTGTTGCCTCATTCTTTGATCTTAGCAAGAAGATGAATTTTGCTAAAATGTGCTTTGAAAACTGTATGGAAACATATTTTTGATGCTAAAGATATGCATCAATCAATACTTGATATTCTGCGTGACATGTTTATTGAGTTAGTGAAAGATATAGTAAAGTGACACCAGGGCAGTCATCTCAATCTATGTAGACATCATCAATTGGTGGTTAAGATATGTCTCAAGATAGAGGGAATTTGGTGGATGGTAATTTAGAATTTGAAAGGATGGGTTGTGTGTATATGGAGATGGTTGAAGAAATATGGGTTCAAGATTATATGGATGAACTTGAATTTCATCTGAAGGACAATGTTGAGAATCCCAAAACACTTTTTGGAATTGATTTTGATGTGTTGTCTTGGCGGAAATTACATTGTTCCAAGTTTCCTATCCTATCAGAGATTGCAAGAAATGTTCTTGCAATGAAAGTGTCCTATGAGGTTTCTGAAAATGTTTTTAGCATTCATGGTAGAATCATTAATTCATAGAGGAGCTGTTTAACTCATTTTATGGTTGAAGTATTGATGTGTACGAACAGTGGTTGAAATCAAAAATTAAATATCATGAATCAAAGATAATTATAATGGAATGGATGCTTGCGTTGTGAGAGGTAAGATCCTTGTACGTTTGATCATTCTTTCATTTCTTTGTTTTATTAGTTTTTCTCAATACAATATGTTTTTTTTTGTTTTATATTGCAGACTTTGCAACTTCGCATGAAGGTTAAATCAAAAGAAGGATGCCGGAAAAAAAAAATCAAAAGAAGGATGAACTTAAAGAACACATTTCAGACTTTGTAGCTTGTACGTTTGAAAATTTGCATTGTGATGTTTTAGAATGTTTACATACATTTTGGAATGTTTGAAAATGACTTTAGAATGTTTATGAGTCTTGAGCTTGGTGTCTGAACTTGTTTGATGAGTACTTATATGTATATTTTGGATTTCAGAACATGTAAATTCGTATTTAGTTTAATTTCGGTCATTTGTCAATAGTTCGCGTATTTTTCATTTTATTGGGTAAGTTCGGGTAACAAACAGAACCAAAGAAGATCTGAAAAAATGATTAATTAACGATTTCCATACAAGATACAATAACCAATCCGAAGTAGAATCCACCAGAACCCGAACCGAAGAAAAAAATGCACAGATGGGTCCTAAGATCTAAAACCGAAATACCCGAGATCCGAATTAAACTGATCCGAATGCCTAGGCCTAAACGTATACCCGCTAGAAAAATTCAAGCAATTCAAAAGTCCTAGTCACTAAATCGTCAACACAACAAATAATAATTTTGAAAGGTGGAAGTTATGGAAATAATGTTTTTAGAAAAATGTTATCTTGATGATTGCTTAAATGCAAGGGGTGTCTTCGAGCCATCATTTGTACCGGCGAAACGAGCTTTCAGACACCATAAATTCTTGATTTGTTATTTCTTTTTACATTGTGGTCTTTCAACTGAGGAAGCTTAAGCAAATGTAAAAGTTGGTAGAAGCAAGAAATAAGTCAGTATAGAACAATAAATAAATGTAAAGGTGACTTCTAGAAACTTCAAAGAATTTGTGATGACCACATAATGAGAAATTTTCTTATCTCCAGATATTGTTGTCGAACTAACATATGACTAAACTGAAAATTTTGTTATAGATGTAAATAATAATGACCAGATGAGATATAACTTTTAGCAGTAGATTAGACAATAATTAATGGATTTTACAGTTGTATCGTGGACTTTAAGAGAATTATACTTCAATTATACTAGTTTAGCTTTTCAATCTACACCAGTTTAATTCCATACTCACTGGTCTCTTGATGAAATAGGCTCAGTTTACTAGCTTTTTAAGGTATCGTATTCTCATGATGTTTTTTTTTTTGAGGACATTGACATTTGCATCTTATTATCAGGACGTGTTTCTTGCCATGATTTTCAAATTATACACGATGACAGAAAAAAAAACTCTAACTTCAAAAATAGTCATTTAGTCCCCAAATATTAAATTAAAGTAATTTTAATCCCGGATTTTTGTTGAGTGAACCATTTAAATTTCTATAAAAGCAAACTATTAAACTTCCGTTAATAGGTGTTTTTTGTTGTAGCTATAATAGTTACAATATAAACATAAAAATTTGAGATATATGATTCCGTGAAAAGTTAAATTTTTTGGTCTAAATTTTAAAATTGAGAGACTTTATATATTTGGTTATTTACTGTCTATATGAATTGTTTTAAAAAAAAAGTATATAGAATCACATTATAGCAAGTGATTATCTAACAAAAATGTCCGAATAGATACAATTTTTTTGTACGAAATTTTTTATTAACTTCAAAATGAAGTAGTTAACATAAGAGTTGATTTTGCTAAAGCATCAGCTACAATATTAATTGAGCGAGAAACAAAAGAAAAGGAAATCGAAGAGAAGGACGATATCATACTTCAAATTTCACAAAGTACCCCATACAGATCATTGTGAGATTCGCCCCGATGAAGAAGGTGGATCAAGCTTAGAGGAAAGATGTCCAGGATATTGTTTCCTATGTCGTCCAAGAAACTAATGCATGGTTTCATGCTAACTCCCCAGAGAAGATCAGTGCGCAATCGGACAACTCTCCCCCGGTGCCCCCAAGAGGTAGCCCCCTCAACCCCTGAGTTTAGTTTGCTACATAGATGGTTCCTAGAGCTCATCCGACACCTATTGTGGACTCGGTTGGATCCTAGCGGAGAATGACACCCTCCTGAGGAATGGACATAGAAGTATTCGCAAGACTTTGTCTCTGTCGTATACAAAGCTAGAAGCACTTTTATGGGGAATGGAGGTTTTGTGCTTATCTGCAACAACAGAGGTTGCTTTCACTACGAATTGCTTTCTGATGATATCAATGGTCTCAACCGCCTCGGAATGGCACTCTTATGCTGCCGAGTTGGATGACTTCGCCATGCTAAGAGGCTCGTTCCCAAATTTTAATATTTTCTATGTTTCTCTTTCTTGTAACGTTGTAGCCAATAGTTTTGCCAAAAAAAACAAGACTAAGCAGTTTTTATCTACCCACGTAAGCACTTTGGTTCCTAGTCAGTTTTTCCTAACGAAAAGTTCTTTACCAGTTTAATGAAATGGGTTTAATGAACAAGAACCTAAAATGAAAGTGACTACAGAATGTTTGAGAATTTAAAAACAAGTTAACAACATATTAAAACCTAAGAGAAGATAAGGCTTAGGTAGCTTAGGGTTTCTTTGGTGGCTACAAGTTGTATTTGTAGTAAAGGAGATGAAGAAGTGAAGTCCAAAACACCAACTGGAAAAATGATCAAGTGCATGGTCGTTCATCTAGTCCGTTCATTCTCTCTGGTCGATTTTTACCTAAAAATGAGTCATCACCACCCACTCATTTTAGTAGTTCATTCTTCTAGTTTTTCTTCGCCTCAATTTTCACAAAGTGATCGACTTACACTCATACTAGCTTAATCTAGGCTCGAAGCCTCAACTCCTTTTGCATCCTCTTATGCTTAATCTAGGCTCAAATTCTTGAAATAATGTATAGATATGCAATGTAAATGCAAAATTATAAATTAGAACCTACAACATTAAAATTATGTAATTAGACATTACATGGCATATTGAACTCCAAATTCAATCAAAACATAGTTAATAATGCACGAAAATAATTAAGATTATGAACATATCACTACTCTTCTGATATTTATTTCGCCACTTAGTTATGATGCTTTAATAATCTCTTACTATTAATCGAGGAGTACATTTTGGCAAAAATAAAGACAACATTTAGTTTGTAATAATATACAATATATGTCATTGGAAGGAATATTATTAATGAACAAGCGAAAAATATTCATTAAGGGTAAAATTGGAATAACAAATAACTGAGATTTGTATGTTTTTAAATGGGTCAGATATAACCCGCTTTCAAACTAAATATATTTTTTTAAAACAAATTGGAAAAATACATTAAATGATAAGTAGGTCAGATGGTAAAAGGGAAGTCAGTTTGCATATAGAACGTAGGACTAACAACCAAAATTGTTTTCTCGTAACAACATCTCAGAAGCTTTTGTCGGCGTCCAAATTTAATTTTTGGTTCAATATGGTTCTTTGGACAGTTTAGTAATTAAAAAATTTTTTATTTTAAAAAGAATATTTTAATTTGATGAAAAGTTAAATATAGAAATATTTTTTAATTAATACTAAAAAATAAAATAATTTGATTCGATTGAAAAATAAAATTTTAAATATTTTAACTTTATAAAGAAGTTAAAATATGTCAAACTTTTAATTTTATCAAAATAGTAAAAATATTTTGCTCAGTTACACTACAAAAATTATTAAATTATTTTTATTAAAAAACTAATAAATGCAGTTAAAATTTTAGAAAAAATCTTCTCAAGTAAAATCTACAACTAAATTGGATACCTTATATAAAAAAGCATTAATTTAATTTCATTTGTACAATGAAATATGTAAAGTCTAAGATTACAATCTTACGGGATCTAAGATATAGAATAAAATCAACTAAAGTAAAATATCTAAAATATGAAATACTTAATTTCAATTTTGCGATATCTCAACAAGTACTATGATTAATGTGTGAATAATGAATAAACGAAAAATTCAATTTGAGTAATTGAAAAAAAGATTTGCATATGATATCATAAGATTCGATTTAAAAATTATGTCATAAGTTCCCACTTTAAATTCAATTCCGAAAAATATAAATATAGAATTTATATTTCCTTTTTAAATCAATCTATTTCTGATTTTTGAATTTAAAATAACAACAAATATCCATTAGCGGGTGGACATTATTTCAATCGATATTCTTTTTTTTTTTGTTGAGTTTCACAACAACTAAATCAAATTTTCAAATTATTATAATGTGTGGAAAATCCTTCTTTATATAAATTACATACAACAATCCTTCTTTATAGATGTTCTCCTTACAAGGACTTTATTTCATTTGATGATTTTTTGGTCTAAAATATTTCAACTGATAGACTTTATTTCATATCTTTTTTTTTCTAATACCTTTCACTCGGTGAATTTTATTTCATACAATATTCTTTTTTGGTATAAAATCTTTAAGCGGGTAGAATTTATTTCATACGTGTTTTTTTCGTCAAAAATCTTTCGCCGGGTGGACTTTATTTCATACGATGTTCTTTTTTGAGATAAATTTTTTCAGCGGGAAGACTTTATTTCAAAAGATATTTTTTTATTCTAAAATCTTTCAAAAGGTAGACTTTATTTCATACGGTATTTTTTGTCTAAAATTTTTCAACGGATAAACTTTATTTCGTACAATATTTTTTTTGTCTAAGATCTTTCAGCGAGTGGACTTTATTTCAAACGATGTTCTTTTCTGGTCTAAAGTCTTTCAACGGGTAGACTTTATTTCATACGATGTTCATTTTTGACATAAAATCTTTCAGGGGAAGACTTTATTTCATACGATTTTTTGGATACAATCTTTCAATAGGTAGACTTTATTTCATACAATATTCTTTTTGGTTTAAATTCTTTCTCTGGATATATTTCAATTTATACGACCTTTTTTTGTCTAAAATCATTTAACGGATGAACTTTATTTCTTACTATGTTCTTTTTAGTCTAAAATCTTTCAGCAGTAAACTTTATTTCAAACGATATTTTTTCTAAGATATTTCAATAGGTGTGCTTTATTTTATACGATGTTCTTTTTTGGTCTAAAATTTTTTTAGCGGGTAGACTTTATTCATTTAATGGGTCGACTTTATTTCTGACAATGTTCTTTTTTGGTCTAAAATCTTTCATCAGGTTGACTTTATTTCATACGATTTTTTTTCAAAATTTTTCAGCGGGTGGACTTTCTTTCTTACAATGTTCTTTTGTCTAAGATATTTTTGCGGGTATACTTTATTTCAAACGATATTTTTTCCTAAATCTTCCAGCCGGTGGAATTTATTTCATACGATGTATTTTTTGGTCTAAAATCTTTTAGCGGGTAGACTCTATTTCATATGATGTTATTACACAATATGTTAAAGTGTTATGAACTATAATATTTAATTAATAAAGGTTAAAAATAAAAATGAAATAAAATTTTATACACAGTGAGATAAGCTAAAAGATGAAAGAAAGTTTAGACCACGTGATTGTGTTACAAACTTCATCTGAAAAGTAACCACGTCACACACATGTTATAATACAAAATCAAACCAACAAAATAATCGCATATCATCCGCCCATTTCATGATACAAACAAACCTATTATTCAAAAAAAAAATTGTATGGTTTTTGATCTTGGTACTAATTTTAACAAAAGTGATAGCATACAAAATAATATCTAATTCTAATTTTTATGTAACGTTTCAAAAATTGCTTCGTATCTAGGTGCATAGAATCCTCACACGTCTACGATGAATGTTGTCTTCAAAAACGTTTTTAGTAATTTAGACAATACAGTGTTGAGTAAATTTGATGTCTTAAGACTAACCTTTAATCTTGTAAAAAAAAATTCTAATATTATGGTCAATTTTATTTTCAAATGGTTTAATTCGATTTGTTAGAACAAAATTTTTTAAATGGTGCAAACTTAACTGATTTAATTTTTCACACCTAAAAACTGTGGACTCTAACGGCAAACAAAAAATGATCACATCATAATATAAAATACCGTAATTATACAATTTCGAAAACTTAAATCATTTCGTTAGCATATATATAAATTTTTAGTTTAACACAAATAATCACAATAATACATATATAAGTTTATATACCACTATAAACCTTATATACATAAAATTCTGTAAATAAAAAATTTCTCAAATATTTGAAAATTTCAAAATATTACTTTCTGAGCGCGGATTAAATTCTAGTTTACGATTATTTGTACTTATCTTGTATATGTAAGTCATTTTTTTTATTTCAATTCGTTGTCTCTTTTTTTGGGTCAACATTTGTCTTCTCTTATTTTTATCATTTAGTGTTTGTTTTTGATTTCAATTTAAAAACTTTATTTTTTGTTTTTGCACATATTTTTTCCTGGCAAGAAAGACAAGTCAACATGCTAATCTTCTAAGTCAACTTGGACAGTATCTCACGTCATATATTAAGGTGCAATGAAGTGTTATAAATAAGATTTCATCTATATGGAAATAATAATACCAAATAAAAATGGGAAAGATTTGGGTTGTGACTACTTACCTCTCACTTTTCTTTCTCTTCCTTCAACCCCTAAGATATGTTAACGCCAGTTTCATCTGCTACGGTGACTTTTCCACCGTTAACTACGGCGTTAACCGAGACTATCTCTTCTCTTCTCTTCCTTCAAACGTCGTCTCTAACGGCGGCTTCTACAACGCATCATTTGGCAGAGGTTCCGACAGAGTCCATGTTGTTGCATTATGCAGACGTGGCTTCGATAATCAAGCTTGTAAGACATGTCTTGAGCACGTCATTGAAGACACCAAATCCAAGTGTCCTCATCAAAAGGAGTCTTTCTCGTGGGTCACTGACGAATCCGACGACGTTTCTTGCAACCTACGTTACACCAATCGCTCAACTTTTGGAAAACTAGAGTTCTCACCATTTACTGTCAACCCTAATCCAAACAGTATAGATTCACCCAACCCAAAGAACATGAGCCTTTTAAGCCAAGAATGGACTGCAATGGTTAACCGAACGCTCGAGGCTGCTTCTACAGCTGAGACTTCCTCAGTCTTAAAGTACTATAGCGCCACAAGAACAGAGTTCACGGAGATTCCAGATGTTTACGCGTTGATGCAATGCACGCCTGATCTTTCGTCAGCTGACTGCAAGAGATGTCTTCAAGAGAGTGTTGCTGAATTTCAAAGGCAATATTGGGGAAGACAAGGAAGTGGAGTTGGTCGTCCTAGCTGTTATTTCCGGTGGGATCTTTATCCTTTTTATAAAGCTTTTGATAATGTTACAAGAGTTCTTGCTCCTCCTCGTCCTCCTCCTCCCACTCAAGCTTCTTCAACTCCTCTGGATTGTGGGAGAGACAATAAAGCTTTTGATGGAAGAAACATTGTAATCATTGTGGTTCCTACAATCATTAACCTCTTCATATTTCTTGGTTTCATCTGTTCTTGGATGAGAAGCTCCTCACAAACAAGAATCAAAGGTAAAGCTTTTTAAACCATATTGTCTATTAAGATTTATTAGGTTCCTTTTTGGCTGTAAGGTTTGTGATTATGTGCAGAGTCTGATACAAATGATGGTCAATCTATGTTACGGTTTGATTTTGGAATGATTCTAAGAGCAACCAATGACTTCTCTCCTGAAAAGATGCTTGGCCAAGGTGGATTTGGATCTGTCTACAAGGTAAATAAACTTCGTAAAAGTCCTATCAAAAGATGTGGCAGAGATTTTATAGCATGAAACTGGAATGATTCTCAGGGAATATTACCGAGCGGGCAAGAAATAGCGGTGAAGAGATTAGCTAAAGGATCAGGGCAAGGAGATAAAGAGTTCAAGAATGAGGTCTTGCTCTTGACAAGACTGCAACATAGGAATCTTGTTAAGCTTCTTGGCTTCTGTAATGAAGGAGATGAACAGATTCTTGTCTACGAGTTTGTCCCCAATTTAAGCCTCGACCAATTCATATTTGGTGAGCCTTCTGCGAGACTGCTTCATTTGTTGTTACATTACTTTTAGAAAACAACATCCGAAAACAACCTTTTCCTTTTGTCATCTGCAGATGAAGACAAACGATGGCTTCTTACATGGGATGTGAGATACAAAATTATAGAAGGGGTTGCAAGAGGGCTTCTTTATCTCCATGAAGATTCTCAATTGAAGATCATTCACCGAGATTTGAAAGCAAGCAATATTCTCTTAGATGCTGAGATGAATCCTAAAGTTGCAGACTTTGGGATGGCAAGACTTTTCAACATGGACCAGACTCGAGGAGAGACAAGCAAAGTTGTTGGGACCTAGTAAGGACTGTGCTCTGTTATAGACATTAAAAGGCTCTGTTTTTGTCTAAAAAGATTCTTGGCTTAGCATCATAATTAAATTTCATTTGGTTTATGCAGCGGATATATTGCTCCAGAATATGCGACATACGGGCAGTTCTCAGCTAAATCTGATGTATATAGCTTTGGTGTTTTGCTTCTTGAGATGATAAGTGGTAAAAGAAACAAAAATTTGGAAGAAGAGGAAGCAGATGAGCTTCTAGTGTTTGTAAGTTTCTCACATATTTCAATACCATTCTTCATCTTCTTTAAGATATTGAAGTGTTGAACACTCTTTGTAGGTGTGGAAGAGGTGGATGGAAGGAAAATTTGCAGAGATCATTGATCCTAAGGTTGAGCCAAGTAACAACATCTCAATAAGCGAAGTAATGAAGCTCATCCATATAGGTTTGATGTGTGTTCAAGAGGATGTTTCCAAAAGACCTACCATTAATTCCGTCCTCGTGTGGCTTGAAAGTCACGATACTATCACCATCCCTGTTCCCACACCGGTTGCTTTTCTTACAGAACCTTCATCACCATCATCATCACCATCAGTGCACTGCTAAATAGCTACCAAGCCTGTTTGTATACTTCTTTGGTCCTCTTTGTCAAAACAATAAGATACCGTGTTAGCCAAGCAAACTTTGTGTTTTTCCCCTAAGATGATAATTGGGGAAAGGTTCGTTTTTTGTTTTGTTAATATGACCTAATCTGAGTGATCTCGAATTAAAGTATTAGTAGTTAACTGTAGTTTTAATATACTCTATAAACATATATTGCATTAAAATACTACTAACAAGGTTCACAATTATGTGAGATGGTAGCAGAGATGGTAGTAGAGATGGTGTAAGTAAAGTCCACGTTTAATTATTCATTTATTGTATTTTGTATTGTAAGTAAAAAATCTTAAATTGACTTAGATGAACGAAAATTATAAAAAAGTACTTTTGAATGAAGAGAGTATTACTAAATAAATTAAATATTTTATATTATTAAAAATGAATTGAATAAATATCAATCTGTTTCTAAAAGTTTTTTCTGAGTCTTAATTATTCTTGCATGTTTAATAATTTTTTTATGATGAATTGAGTGTAAAAATTAATATTTACAAAAATTAAAACTTAAAATCAACTTTATATATTAGATAAATACTATTATGAAAAATTTATATTAGATAATTACTTTTCTAATGTTATACGTTATTAAGTTTATGTGTATTTTATAACTTTTATTTTATGATCCGACAATTTTCCTTTTATTTATTTCTTTGTTGTATAGTTTTTTTTACATCATTTCTTTCTTTTATAGTTACCATCTCAAAATAAACTATTTTTTTCAATTTTTATTATTTATCTTCTTAAAAAGTAAATAATCATCTCTACTGTCATCTCACATAATAACCTCGAGAGGAACAAGTGGGGCAGTGGTTGCACCACCGCTGCCTCTAGTGAGAGTAACTATTTGCCATTAGGCTACAGATGACAAAAAAAAGTAAATTACCAATAATAGGAAAATTTATATTAATTTCTATTTCTACATTCACACGTGTCACGATCTAAACTAACAATGACACGTGTCAAAATCCAGTGAGTTATAATTTTCCCTATGTGTAGTGTTCGAGGTTACAATTTTCCCTACGTGTCGAGTTCACGTCGAACACGTTCAATTATTATAATAAGATAACAAAAATAATAATAGGGTTTTCCGTAAAAAAAAACCTCCGCACTAATTCTTTTTGCAATTTTACTATCCATATGCCGAAATTGCAAATCAATCCACCAAGTGGTACTTAAACCGCAAGATAATCCTCCATTTTGTTATTAAATTGTTTAGATTTTCGGAAGTTGTCGATTGAATTTGAAATTTCAATATTGAATTGAGTTTAATTGGTATTGGAATTCGGTATTAGGATTATTGATTGTTGAATTTAAATATAAGAAGATTATATTATGGTTTAACTAACACTTGGTGAATTGTTATACAATTCCGACATATAAAAGATAGAATTGCAAAAAGGATTATTTGGAGGGGTTTTTTTTTTGCAGAAATCCCATAATAATAATAATAATATAGAACTATAGAGAACTTTTTATATATAACCAAAAAAGCTATAGAGAATTAGTCGCACGTTCATATGGAAAAATGAAAACGGATTGAATAAATTAGATTTCCACGTCGAATTGACCTATTGTGATGCTATAGTTTAAGGATTAATTATGTGGTTGACTCGTTTCATTGCTATTCAAAACAGGGGGTGATCAAACAAATCGGGAAAATGTTAAAGAATAAAATAATAGAAATGATGAGGAGAATGTATTCTTTATGTTTCTTTTTAATTTTAATAAGGAACATTTTTCTCTATAGTTCCACATAGAAAAATGAATGAAAAGAAATTACGAGGAAATATTATCCCTTATAAATGGCGTAATTTATAAAAAAAAATATGGAAAGGAATTATGTGTTCTTTATCATTCCATTGGTCGCCTTTAGGAACCAATGTTGGTCATTATAATCCCGTAAATAACAAAAATATTTGATTCTTCCTTAAACTTTGAAAACTAAGTTAAGATTTAGATATGAGCGTCTTAGTCATAATGGATTTGAATGGTATGTAGGTTATTTTGTATTTTCGTTTTCTGAAAACATGATTTTGCAATATTTTAATTTTAATGTTTGTGGTATCCATCAACTTTCACATTTTTACGTTTTTGAAAAATAATTTTACTACATACAACTACAATATTAAAAAATAAAATATGATTAATCTACTAATTTTAGTTTTCCCATATTAAATAATCGTTATATAAAAACTTTATTTAGTTTGCAAAAAAAAAACTTTATTTAGTTCGATCTATTTCGATATGCAGCTATTTTGTTATTGTGCTATTACCAGTTAGGTTCAATATGTTATAACAATCTCTAACCACAATTAAAATCTCTTGTAAAGTACGTGGAAGAGTCGAATTTTTACGCTATTTAAAGAGTTCACAGAGTTCAAGTATAACATACATAGTTTTAACTAAACAAAAGTATAATAAACATGGTTACATAAGCATGTGACAAATCTTCTTAAAACATCCATAATGGTGAGAGATTCATTTGTTAAATATTAGTAAGTTATGACAAATGTAGAAAAGTTCTAATATTTTTTTGTGTAGTCAAAATTTGCATTTAACAATTACAAAACTCCATAAATAAAAGAAAAGATTGGAGAGATAGAGACAAGAGGTTTTATAGGACAGAGAAAATAATTTTTTAAAAAATTACCCAAATTTGTGAGGAGTGACAATATCACCATTATACATATTGTAAGAACTATTTTTTGACAAAGATAAGTAACTACAAAATTGTTTTTAATATTTTTAACATTTCACCTAATTTCTCATAAATTTATCTGTATTGTTTTTAGTAAAAAAAAAAGTTATTTATACGGTTTGATGAACTATAATATAACATTTCAGTTTAGTTGGTTTTGAATTAAGAGTGATTTTCATAAATAGACACTTTTTGAAATTTAACTTTCCATTTAGTGCCTTTTAGACCAAAGAGTACATTTCAATTAAAGACTTTTACATAAGGGAAATTGGCAGAAACAACCATAACTGTCATCCTCGTAAATGGAAGAATTTTAGCCGGACATATCACATGCCAAGTCGACCCAAGAGACATATCACATCAGCTACAAGATTCATCTACTTAGGGACACATCTCAGTGACCAATCAATGTCATCCTCATGTACACATCTTGAGTCTTCCTTCGTCAATGCATATAGGCCAAGTTGAAATATTAATTAATTGTAACCCTTTGGATACGGCTGTGTCAATATCTTTTAGTACGTAATATAAAAGTTGGAACAATCAGGTGGTGTAGAAGGACTAGTGGGTGAGTCTTGTCCCCACCTCCCAAGTGTTACGTAAGTTCGTAAAGAAAATTGAAAGAGTAGTTGGTACATTAAGGAAGACTCCAAATGTGAACTTGAAGATGATGTTTTAGTGATCATTGAGATATGTGAACCTTAGATTCTGTAGAGGATGAGACTTGGGAAGTCAAGTTTGTCATAGATATATTCTACCAACCAAAACTAGTACTGAAGTTTTGAATGCCGCAATCCGCATAAAAAATCACTTAAACTTAACTACTTAACTATTTAACTAAACACTATTTTTATTCAGGATCGATTTTGCATATATTATTAAAAAAAATTTTAAATGAAATGTTTTTAATGTTAAAATTTTGACCTGAAAAATAGATGCTTGTTCTCACAATGGATGTTTGTGCTCACTACTTGGGGCCGACTCTAACTCGAACTAAGAAGGTTATATTTTTAGGTGTTTCAGCTAATTTCTCTTATTTTAAAAGTCTAGTATTTTAAAATGCAACTAAATTTAAAGTCAATCTAAAATTAAAATATAATACAACATGATCAATCTACAACAAAATAATTCTCGTCTTTCTTTTCTACTATCAGAAAGTTTGTTATTATAAAAATGATTCTTCATTAATTAATTCAACTGTACAATATTCTGTATTTATACAAGTATTATGTTGAGTACTCTATTCTACGTTGACTATCTGCTATGTACAAATATGAGAAAAACTATATACATTGATAGTCCCCCTCAAGATGGTGTCAAGATGTTAATGAGACTCAGATTGGACATGAACTTGTTGAACAGAGTAGGATACAATGGTTAATTAATGCATCAACCAATTGATTCTTAGATTATACATTAAGTGTTTTAATCTCACCCAGCTTCAATCTTCTCTCGGATTAAGTGACATTGAGACTCAATGTGCTTAGTTCTCTCGTGAAACACAGACTTTTTAGCAATGTGCAGAGCTGATGTGCTGCCACAGTAAAGAACATGAGTTGCTGGTGAAGCAACATGAAGATCATGCATCGTTCGAGACAACCAAACAACATCTCTAGTAGTGTCAGACATAGATATGTACTATGTCTCTGCAGATGAATCTGAAACCACCTCCTGCTTCTTTGCTTTCCAAGAAACAAATGAGTCTCCAATGAAAATGCAAGAGCTAGAAATCGACCTGCGTGTATCTGGGTACTGTGTCCATTCTGAATCACAAAATGCCTTGATCTGGCAATCATCATCTGTTGGGTAAAAGAGACCCTGTCCAATGGTACCTTTGAGATAATGCAAAACTTTGTGAGCTACCTGAAGATGAGGTTTCCTTGGAGCAGATGAATATTGACAAAGTTTGTTCACAACATAACAAATGTCTGGCCGTGTAATTGTAAGGAACATTGCTTCCCAAGGAAACGTCTATAAGACTATGCTTCAGGCAATAATTCTCCCACACATGCAGAAAATTTCAAACTAGGATCCATGGGAATTGAAGATGGCTTGCATCCCATTAATCCTGCATCAGATAACAACTCCAGGACATACTTATGTTGACAAACATATATCCCTGAAGGTGATCTTTCAATCTCCAGACTCGAAAATACTTAGGCTGACCCAAATCTCTCAGTTTAAAACACTCTTTGAGCTTGTTCACAAATCCAGAGATAGTTGCATTATATGTGGTAGCAATGATAATATCATCTACGTACAAAAGTACTAGGATGATATTGTCAGCAAAAGTACAAAGAAACAATTATAATCTCCATTGATCTTCTAAAAACCAAAATTCACCAGAGTAATAGAAAATTTCATAATCATTGGCGTGAAGCCTATTTCAAAACATATATTTATTTCTTCAATCGAAGGACAACATTGGATGGAAGATTGTCCCCCTTTCTTGCAGCATATCCTAGTGGCAAATCCATATATATCTCTTATGTCAATTCAACACTAATAAATCCCTTGGATATATTCAGTTGGTGAAGAAACCACTTCTTCTTAGCTGCCAATGCTAGAATAGCTTTTACAGTCACCATCTTAGCTACAGGGGAGAATGTTTCCACATAATATATCCCTTCATGTTGAGTGTAACCCTTGGCAACAAGCTTTGCTTTGTACATCCTAAGATTGTTATCAACACACAACTTGAGCTTGTAAACCCATTTACACCCAATTGTTTTCTTTCCTTCTGGCAGAGAGCAAACATCTCAAGTGTCAAGACCCTCAATAAAACCAAACTCCACATCCATAGCATCACACCATTCTTTGATCTTATTTGTCTCATGAAAGCTTAGGAGTTCAGAACTCAAAACAATGGAATTGATAAAGGAAATATGTGTTTCAGAGAGATAATCATAAGAAAGAAATTCAGATAAAGATAAAGAGAATGAACAGATTGGCATAGATAGTCCTATAGATAAGAAGGTTTATTATGTATTCTATGTGATGTAGTGGTCAAAGACAGACTAACATTAGAAGGTGATGGTTCCATATGCAATATATCACCAAAAGAAGATGATGCAAAATGCAAACTATCTTCCGGAAATGCAGAACTAGGAAAGAAAGCCTTTGTCATGTCATAAAGAGTAGAATTGACAAAGGGAAATATGTGTTCATGAAAGATGACATGTCCGGAAATGAAAAATAATATTGATTTCTAAATCCATAAGCTTGTAGCCCTTATACCAAGTAAGATAACCTAAAAACACACAAACTTTAGCTCTAAAATCAAATTTTGCTCTAGATTTAACAGATGTGCTTTTCTAACAAAGACAACCAAATGTTTTCAAGGAAAGATAATATGGAGGTTTAGATGTGAGAATTTCAAAAGTTGTTTTGTCGTTTAAAAGAGGAGAAGGGAGATGAGTTATTAAGAAGACTGCAGTAAGAATACAATCTCCCCAATAAGAAAGATGAATGTTGGATTGAAAAAGCAAAGCCTAACAACATTCAAGATATGTTGATGTTCTCTCTCTACTATGGAGTTTTGTTCAGGGGTTTCAGGACATGAATGATAAGAAAGAATTATTTACTTTTATAAAGATTAACAAAAGATAACTCATAAGCATTATCGGATCTAACAGACTTGACTCTTTTGTTATTTTGATTTTCTATTAAAGCTAAGAATTCAGGAAACACATGAAGAACATCATATTTTGCCTTGAGTAAGTAAACCCATATGGCTCTATTGTGATCATCTACTATAGTTAAAAAGTATTTATAACCCTTATGAGTTTGAACAGAATAAAGACCTCACACATCAATATGAAACAAATCAAAAGGTTCAACACAAATTTTATTATCAAAAGGAAAAGATAGTCATTTCTGTTTAACATGTGGGCAAACAGTACAATGAAAATGTTTTCTATTTCCAAAATTGTACTTAAAGACAAAGAATCATTAAGTAGTTCAACCTTAGACATAGAAGGATGTCCTAAACGAGCATGTCATGTGTTAATATCAACTACACTAGAACATACTATTTTATTCTCTAAAAAAAGAAGAAGCAGGAAGTACAGAAACTAAATCAAGAACATATAGATTTGAGACTTGTCTATCCTTTGCCAATCATCAATTCCTGTGTAAGATCCTGTATAAAGCAAGCAGAAGAAGTAAAACTAATCAGTGAATCTATGTCTTTGATCAAAGAACTAACACTCAGAAGATTAAAACGAAACTTAGGAACATAAAGAACATTTTTAAGAGTAATTTTATCACTAAGTTTAATTGGAACTATACCAAGAATGCTCTCGGAGTTACTAGTTGGTAATGTTATAAAAGTATTGAACAAAGGGGTTAAAAATTTGAAGAGTGATCTACAATGACAAACGTGATGTGTAGCACCTGAATCTATTAACCAAGAATCTTCAGAAATAGTAGCATCTCCAGAGTTAAGCACATAAGGCATGCCAAAGATAGAGAATGAATAAAGAGGAAGAAATGTAGCAGACACTTTAGAAGTAGACGGTATGGCTGAAGGTGTGGGAAGAAGACCATCTTGAGATGGTGATGTGATACTCTGGTTATGAACCTGAGAATTGAAGAAGGCAATTAACTATTGCATTTTCTCTTGAGTGAGAGATTGACTGCCACAACCCACTGATTTGGTATCTTGATTAATTGTGTTTAAACCAGAGGATAAAGAAGAGCTACTAGTCTCTTGTTTCTGCTCTGATTTACTAGGATGGAGAATCATATTGGTGGAGACAAAAACTGGTGAGATTTATGAGGCTGAAACTGTCCTTTTGATTTGAGACTTGGTGGATATCCGTGTACTTTGTAGCATATGTCTATTGTATGATCAATACCTCCACAATGAGAACAAACATGTTTTGATTTCTGGTTACCATAATAAGTCTTAGATGTAACATGAAATGCAGAAGGTTCCACTTGAGGAGCAACTGAGATTCTAGCATTTTTTAGAATCATCTTGACCCAAGATATTGTAGACTTCTGATAGACTTGACAATGTTTTCTTCATCAAAATATGACTTCTTATGTGTTCATAGCTGTCATTCAATCTCATAAGAAAATCAATCACCCTGTTTGTTTCCCTTTCTGCCAAGAGATCCTCCACTGTGTGTGCTGTGACTTATAGACTATTAAGCTCTTCCACGTATATTTGAGGCTGAGTATGATAAGAATTTATATCCATACTTCCCTGTCTCAGAGAATGTAATTAATGACGCAACTTGTAGAGTCTTGGCAAATTGAATTTGTGAAATCTTATGTGCAAGTCCTTCCAGATATCTGCAACATTCTTTATGAACAAAATATTGGAATAGATCCTCTTTTTCACACTATTTAACAATCATGCCTTCGCCATATTTTTTGCATCTACACCATATCTTATAATAAGCATCATCCTCTGTATGTTTAGGTAGAGATTAATCTATAAAACCTATCTTATTCTTTGCCTCAAGACTGATGGTCACTGCAACTAACCAAGTTCAATAGTTCGTACCATCTAAGAATTCAGATGCTAATGCTAAACCAGAATTATCTGCACTATGAAAATGATACAGACTATGTTTATTGTCAGGAGAATCAAATACGTCAAAAGCAGTGTGAGGCGATTTGCGAGTGAGAGCAGTACGAGCATGAGATCCAACCATCGTTGGTAATTTGCTGTTCTCGTGAGCCATATCGATGCACCAGAGAAGCAATTTCAGGAGATTCAGGTGTGTTTGAGCGATATTTGGATTGTCATAACAGAAATGGAGATTTCAAAGAGATTGATTCAGATCTATATGAATTCGAATGAATGAGTAGAAGTGGAAGATGATGAACAGAAATCGATTCGATAAGATCTGAAGAATCTAGGTCAAAAGAATTGAAGAAGAATGTGAATGAAGAAGGTGAGCTTAGCTCACAGCTCCGATGCCATATCAGAAAGTTTATTATTAGAAATATTATTCTTCATTAATTAAATCAGCCGTATAATATTATGTATTTATACAAGTATTATGTTGAATACTCTATTTTACGTTGACTATCTATTATGTACAAATATGAGAAAGAACTATATACATTGATATCTACCATACTTGTGATGCTAATGGAGGAATCAAATTGAGAAAGAATTGGCATAACTAATTTCTAGAATGACTCTACCAACAACTCACGAGCATGCAGACCCTTTCATTCATTGTCAAGAAAAACGTCACTTGCATACAAAATTTTATTTAGTTACATAAAAAAGATTCATAAATATCAATTATGAATACCTATGCACTCCACAATTAACCTTGCAAAGTATTTTACTTAAACGTAAAAAATAACCACTTAGTTACGCCAATTTGCATTTCTAAATATGTACTACGATTTTTTACTAGATGACCACTATTATAGCAACTTTATTTAGACTATGTACAATGGTATGTAAATTGAACATTCTTTTTTTCTCTTTTTAACATTCCACATCATTTTCTCTTTCTTCCATTTTATTATTTAACATTTATTTTATTTTTAAATTCTAATAATAATGAAAACTGGCAATTTCTTTTTGAATCTAAATATAATAAAATTAGTCTCTATTTATAAATCATAAAAGTACGAATTTTCATATAAATTTTACTTTTTTTAAAAACAATTTAATACAAAATAATTGAACTTCAATAATTTGAGGGGATAAAAAATCTCAAAAGTTTACTCTCTCACCACCTCCTCCACTCACGTTTCGTGTCATTATATGTCCCAAATTTTCGCATTCAACTAGTTGAAAGTATTCAACTCAGTTTAATCCACGTCTGCATTTTTAATAATTCAACTACCCATTTGCAAGAGTTTCAACTGTTGAATAAAACATTCAACTACCCTCATTGTAAATGGTCTTAGTTGATCACCTTTCATGAATACACTTAACTACTCAATTGTATCGTTGACAATGAAATGATTACAACGCTAACGAATTATGGCTCTGCCATCATCGAAAACAAAAATCTAAGACCATGATTGTTTGTGGTTTTTCAAATGATTTTTAGATTTTGGTTTTTGTTTTTTAGTTTTTAGTTTTAGATTTTTGAAATGAGATTCTTGAGTAAAAATCTATAAAAACTAGTTTTTGGTTTTTGAGAAGAAATAATGAGAATCCAACAAAAACTAGTTTCTGGTTTTTTAAGGAGAACTTAAAATCTAAAAGTATGATTAGAAGATTTAAGTGAAAAACTGTTTATAAATCTTAAAAAAACCAAATTTTAAAAATCTTGATCGGTAAATCAATTAGTTTTTTAGAATCAAAAACCAAAAACTAGTTTAGAAATTACTTAACAATGAAAGTCTAAATTTTTTTACTCAAGCCGCACCCTTGCTTCATTAATCTGTATGTGATATTTAATTGTGTAAGGTGATGTTCGTTTGTTCATCCAAATATTGCATTTGGATGCAAATGTTGGATGATATCCGTTTGCTGTAAATTATAAGTATGATCTAGATGAAGTAATTGAATACAAATCAAAACTCATCCAAAAAATATAGATATTTTGGATGAGATTATTAATAAAGTTTGGATCAGTCTTGTTTATCCAAAAATAACAAATGTCTAACATTATAATAAAAAATTATACATTAATACTCTAAATTTCGCAAAATTGCAAAAAAAAACGTAGAACTCGCAAAACTCTGGAAAATCCACGAAAAATCGCAAATATTCTGCGAAAACCCTGCAAAATCCACAAAAAGCAGCCAAATTCTGGAAAAAAAAATGAAAACCGAAAAAAGCTGCAAAATCGGTAAAGTTTGCGAAAATATCAAAATCCATAAAAACCGTCAAAACCGCAAAATTCGCAAAAATGCAAAAATGCGAAAAATCCAAAATTTTAAAAACCTCAAAACCGCCTAAACTGCAATCAGACGAAACTGTAAAACCGCAAAAACCGTAAATGCGTGAAAAACCACCAAAACCACAAACCTTCCAAACCCACCAAAATCTACAAAATCCATAAACTGTCAAAAACGCAAAAACCGCAAAATTCGTAAAAATCGCCAAAACAAAAAAAAAACCGGCAAAACCACAAAATTAGCAAAAACCGCATACACCCGTAAAAACTGCGAAATTCGTAAGAACCGCAAGATCCATAAAGACCGTCAAAACCACCAAAACCAAAAAAAATCGTAAAACTACCAAACCCACAAAATCCGACAAATCCGTAAAAACCGCAAAAAACCGCAAAAACTGCAAAATTCGCCGAAACCGCTAAAATTCGCGAAAACCACAAAATCCATAAAAACCGCAAAACTGCTAAAACCGATAAAACCAAAAAATGCAAAACCATAAAAATCAAAAATCCATAAAAACCGCCAAAAACCGCCAAAAACTTCCAAAACTGTAAAATAATTATTTATGAAAGAGATGAAATTATTTCATAAAAGAATATTGTTTGTAAAAATAATAGTTTGATGTATAATGGATAATATTGCAAATGCACAAACAAATAAACTTGCGTTCAAATGTTGCATTTAGATGCAAAATCTAAACGAAAAAACGAATAACATCCGGATTCAGCAACCAAATACAGCTTCCAGATATTGCATCCAGATACACAAACAAACATGACCTAATTGTTTCATTAACATCTCTAAAATTCAGGTCGTATTTAAGTATGCAAGATGATACAAAACCAACATAATAATTGATATGTTTAGGTATTTGAAACAATTGAAAAATAGAATTTTGCATATATATTTTTTTCTCTGAAACACGATTTTGAACAAAGATTCGTCGGATTTGCGACGACAACAAGTTCGATTTGAAGAAGAAGAAGAAGAAGAAGAAGAAGAAGAAGAAGAAGAAGAATCAGAGAAGAAAAAGAGAGAAACGACACAAAGAAGTGTTTACAATGAGTTCATTGATAGCTTCAGGACCTGGTTCAGGAAATCCACTATCAATCTATCACCAAAAATCTCTCCTCTCTCACTACAATGTCTCTCAGCGCCATTTTAAAAATATATCACACGAGCTATGGGTTTTTAAAAGCCTTGGAGTTTGTTACAACCAAAGATCCAATTGACACATACCGGTAGAACCAAATAAAACAAATCAATATAAAGTTTAAACATGTCTAATAGATTGAACGAGCTTATAATTGACGGACCTGTCGAGGTTTAAGTAACCGATAAGATTGATACTTCATCACCTAGACTCAACAAACTCTAGCTTGATTACAATTAGTATTCTCTGTTGTACTTCAGAGCCATCTTGTGTCAAAGCCAGGCAACACCAATACCACCTTAATGCTCATCTATTCCAAGAAAGCTTAGAACCTCTTGGAACTTCTTCACCGACACCACTTTGGTCAAGACATCCACAAGATTCTTTGATGCACTACAAGAAAACAGAGAGGTAGAGACGGAAATATTCGTCTCTAATT
>OVAN01002811.1:0-31657 GCA_900406275.1 Anastatica hierochuntica
TAAGCACAAAGTGTTTACAAATCTTTAAATCAATCTTTGAAACATGAAGAAAACACAAAAACACACAAAAAACACAAGCTTAGGTACCACAAATGTTCTTGGTGGCTAAGGGGATGTATTTATACTAAAAGGGGGGAGGGGGTGAGAATGCCCTAAAAAGACCATTTTTCGGCCAATGTTGTCAGCCATCGACCTCCCATGTCGATGGGAGACAACCTGGGGTCGATGGCCAGCAACCTTGACAGCAAACAACATCTTTTCTTCTGGATGTTGTTAGCCATCGACCTTAGGNGCCATCGACCTGGAGGTCGATGGCCAACAACCTTGACAGCTTCTTCTTCTTGTTCTTTCAATTGACGTCAGAATGGCTTATTATTTGCATATAGTCTCTTCTCCACTTCCTCTTGGCTTTTGATTCTCTTTGTTTCTTCACCATTTAAGCATCAAGAATCCATCATCCCAAGCTCTCAAGTTGCTCATCCAAAGGTTGNTACAAATGCAAAAGAATGCAATGTAAAGACGAAAATCCTTAACTAGACTCAACTTAGAAACTTTACCAATTCTAACACCTAAATGCATTATATACAACCTAAATGCAACTAAAACACATACTAAATGATGCTAAAAATGCATTAAATTATGAACACATCATTCCTCCTTAAAAGTTTTTGCTTCCCGCTTTTTGGCTTTTTCTATTCCCGCTAGCGGGAAAGGCCAAAAATATTAGCGACGGTAACAACGATTCGTCGCAAATTCGTCGTAATTTTGCGACGATTTAGCGACAAACCGTACCTCTAATTAACACCACAAACCCATTTCTTTTTCTCATAATCTCTCGCAACTCTCTCTTGCCTCTCTCGCCATCTTCTTCCTCTCTCTCGTTGATGATCTCTGTTCTACAAGACAATTTTGTTTAAAATAATTTTGTATTTAGTATATGTTCTGGACTCGGTATTGTATTAGATTTAGTAAATCTAAAACATTTAGTTTTTGTTTTAAAATTAGATTAGTTTCTAAACTAGATTAGTTTCATAATCTAAAAAGTAATCTAAAATTTTTGATTAATTTTAAAATTTTAAAAATTTTAGAGTTCAAATGAAATTAGTTTTTAAAATAAAATTAAATTTGTTTCAGGCTGTCCATGCTAAGATCACGGAGTTACGGTCAAGACATGCGAGTTATGCTCATCAATTCACGAGCTATGATGTGTTGCTCGACATCATAGCAGCGGACAACCTGGCTTTAGCTGCTGCTTTGCAGCGTAGACGCGACGATCCTCGCTCGAGTAGGTCAGATCCTTATCCTTCTACAAGCAACGCATAACAAACCGCGAACCGAACCGTTGACCCTCAGAACGATGCTTTTCTTTAAGAATATTTCTTTTGGGTTAAATATTTTAAATTTTTTTATAATTTGTGTTTTTTGAATATTTATTTAATATAAAAAAAATTTAATATTTAAAATCAATCTTTTATTTATTATCAATTTTATTATTTAAAATTAATTTAAATTTTAAAATTTTACATTTGGTTGTTAATTTGTCGCAACTAACGACGCACTAACGACAGAGCATTTAAATGTTTCGTCGTAGATTTGTTGCTTAGTTGCGACGAAGTTACATCTCACCAAAATTTGCGAGGTTTTTACGATGAACAATTTTAACGTCAATTGTTCATTAAATCGATGGTAAATTTCTTTACAATTCATTTTAGTTCGTCGTAAAGTCTTCATAAGTTTGCGTCTATTTGGCATCGATTTTAGAACGAATAATATTCGTTGGTAACTCGTCGTAACGTAGGGACGCGTTTGCGACGAATCATTACCATAGATTTTACAACGAAATGAAATCGTCGAAAAATTTAACGATGAATTAACGACAAATTACCGACGAATATTTCATCGCGCCGAGCGTTTAACAAAGATTTGTCTTTCGTCGTTAATTCGTGGTAAAAGGACTTTTACGACGATTTAACAACGAATCCTTTCCTCGTAAGAACCATGTTTTCATGTAGTGGTACTTAATGACCTACAAGAATGATATAAATTAATTTAGGACTATTATTCAATTAATCCAATAACTAAATGATACTAAAAATTTCACTAATTCGAAATAAATTGAATGTATGTAAACATGAACATCATATATTAAAATAAAACCTTCAACTATAATTAAGATTTGATCTTTAAAAATCTAATACCAATTATTGCAGTATGACTCTCATGCTTAGGGTGCAGAAGAAGTTTTCTCAAAGGATCAACAACATTTGCATTCATCGGAACTATACTAATCTTCACATCTCCTTTACCAATAATCTCGCGGATGAGCTGATAACATCTTTGAATGTGTTTAGATTTTTGGTGTGATCTATGTTCTTTTGCATGTGCAATGGTTCGACTATTATCCCAATACCGATCTAATGGGTTAGAAATACTAGGAACGACACCTAGTTCAGTAACGAACTTCCTAATCCAAACAACCTCTTTAGTTACTTCTGAAGTAGTTATGTATTCAGCCTCGACGGTGCTCTACTTGGAACTCTTCTAGATCACCGCTCCTCCATTTAGGCATAAGATAAACTCAAACTGTGATCGGAAATTATCTTTGTCTGTCTAAAGGCTGTAATTCGTGTACCACTCACAACAAGTTCCTCAATTCCTCAATAACCAAAGAACTTATCTTTAGTTCTTCTTAAGTACTTAAGGATGTTCCTAACTGCGACTCTCACCAGGATCAGACTAAAGTCTGCTCATATGCTCAAAGCACAGGCAACATCTGGTCAAGTGATAGCATGGCATACATGATGGATCCTATACCAGAAGCATAAGGAGTCCTACTCATGCACACTCGCTCATTAGATATCGAATGTAAACGCATGATTTTTCTTCATTTATAATGAAATCAAACCCTTTGATTGCTTCATTAAAACGAAGATTTCAACTCCAGGATGCTTGCTTCAGGCGATAAATGGAACGATGAAGCTTTCATACCTTCCTAGCACTTTTAGGATCTGTGAAACCTTTAGGTTGTGTCATGTACACATCCTCTTTAAGATAACCATTAACGAAAGCATTTTTTATATCCATTTTTCATATCTCATAATCATGATAGACAATAATAGTTAGAAGAATCTGAATGGACTTAAGCATCGGGACTAGAGAGTGGGTTTCATCATAGTCGATACCATTAATCTGTGTGAAACTCATAACTACCAGTCAAGCTTTGTATATCTTAATATTATCATACATGTCCATTTTCTTCTTGCAAATCCATTTGAAGTCAACAACTTTAACATCATCAGGTAAATCAACCAAAGTCCATACTTTTTTAACTGACCTGGATTCCATTTCGAATTCAGCGGCCTCTAACCACTTATCAGAGTCGAGGCCCATCATTGCTTCCTCGTAGGACGTAGGTTCATCACTTTCTATCATCAATATATCATGATGATCCATCACTCATTCTCAAAATTTATTAGGCTCTTAACAACTCCTTTCAAACCTACGTATCTCAGGTTCCACAGGTGTGGATTCTACAACTCTTTGTAGATCAAATTGATGTTCTTCCAGAGAAGTTAGAACATCTTAATGTGGTTCTCAAACCTCTTCGAGTATGGTAGCTCAGGTTTTCACCCAAAAATTACTACAAACATACAGTTAAGCACGTTGTAGCGGTTCGGGATCGAATCCACAGAGACCAGAGGTCACACGAAAAACTATGGGTCACATGCGGGCTAAGACGAAAGAGAAGAGTTGTATAAGATGCAGTAACCGGAACTAGCATGCAGAAAGCAATGAAACGAGTTGGTTTGTGATCAAATCAGAGAAAAACATTGGGCACAGGACGTTCTCAGGGAAATCATTTCATCATAATTGCAGATTTGTTAATGAGGAAACAGCTAAGAACCATCTAGAACTCAATTCACGAAATTATAATTAACGTACTTTGGTAGCGCTAACTATCTATGTTTAAGAATCATAAACACTAACTTTCGTTGACATTTGAATCCAAAACATACATTCTAAACAGAATTGATTTGTTCACAAATCCCTTAAAAATCAAATTCCTTTGGCCTAAGACAATTTGCTCACTAAACATTCTTTCAGGCATTTAACCGAACATTATCGGTGCGTTAAACAACCTAACAGTCCTAAGTGAAGATCTACTGATAATTCCCCAATCTAAAAACCACAATCACTAAATCATGAAATCCCTATATGAGAAATCCTAAACCCAACTAATGAACTACCCTGACATGCCAGTTAAACAATCACAAAGAAGAAAACAAGTTTGTAACTGAATAAAAGCAAAAAGAGGGTTCAAAATTCTTCTCAGATTCGAAGTACATAAGCGATTCGTCTCTCTTACAAATCAAAGCTCTCAAAGGTTTCTTAGAATCTCAAAAACAGGATAATGAAATCCGAAACTCGAGTCTAGGTTATCGGTACAAGTATTTTTGGTTAAAATATTGGTTCTCTTCAGTTTAAACCCTGATTCTGAAAATCAGGTTCACGACATGCCTTGGATCGATCGATATAAGGAGCATGGATCGATCGATTTATGCCATTTTTTCAAGAATCTGCTTTTCGCGATCCAACTACTTCGCGGCAATTGTCCAGAATTGTCTTTACGCTCTAAATTCCGTCACATCGCATTATTTTCCTCAGTTTAAACCTATAACCTGTGAAAAAATACAAAGAAGAACAAAGACCTCAAAAGGAAACAAAATACTTTGGAAAAAATAACATTTCTCGACGAAAAACTCGAATAAAAACCTGTAAAATCGCAATACATCAAATCCCCGGACTTGAATATTTGCTTGTCCTTAAGTAAAGGAAATGAAGACTAAGTCGAAAGATAAGTAGTTTGAAAACTATGATTCTTACACTTTCAGAAGGCCTTACTATGCACTCTTTTCTGGCAACCGTGGAAGATCAGAAACCATCATACAACCTCCCCTGGATCCCCCTGCACAACCTCCCAAGCCCATCTATACTCTAAAATTTGATCATGTAAGACTCGAACTCACGTGAGTAATTCTCTACATTCGTTAGAAAAACTGTGAACTCTTAAATCACGGTAATCTCTATCAGGAAAATGGGCTAGGAAGGAAAGATGGTATCTTTTGGTGGTGAGGTTTGAGTGTTTTGGGGTTCATAATTGCGTCAACATGCAAGACAATATGTAAAATCGTAGGAGAGAGAGAGAGAGAGAGAGAGAGAGAGAGAGAGAGAGAGAGAGAGAGAGAGAGAGAGAGAGAGTGTTGATAACCACAACCCTTTAACTACTTAAGAAACAGAATCACCATTTCCTAAACGTTTCAAACCAATGCATTCTTCAGGATATCTCATAAATTTCATTTTTGAATAAAGGTGTTGTTCCATTCTCCGGTATAAATGAAAGTAATGTAATTTTCGTTTTTCGTGCAAAATCTGGGTGGAACAGCAACCCACAATAATATCATCAAACTGATGCTTATACAACACAAAGAAATGCATAAAATTCATCTACAAGTTGCCTTCTCATTCTAGACACACAAGACCATGTCTAAACCACCTAAAAATTTCAATCCTACCTAAGTAATAAGGAAAATCATGTCTACCATACTCTCTCTATTTTGTTACACATGTGTGCACAATAAATCAAGAGAAAGATACATGGAGAATCAAGGAGAATAGTCAAAAATGAGTATGGTCATTCAGGATTACCGAAAAGAATGGTCAAAAAGGGATTGAAATCTTGAATGAGATTATGTTTCGTGATATCGAAAACCACATAAGAGAATTAGATTGGTTAAAGAGTCTTTATATAATAGAATCAACCACAATGAACTCGAAATCCTAAGTCTCATTGTTTTAAGGTGGGGAGTTTGGTCAATGAGGTTCTCCGTTTCGTCTACACTGACGACTCTATAGAAATTGTCACACAAAACATAAAATTTTAGGCACATCACAAAAGAGTAATCTAGAATTATCATCAAATGCAAAAATCCCAAAACAAGTTTTTAAAGGACTCGAAAACTGACTCAAAATAACACACCAAAAGAAAAGAAAAATACATAAGTAACCTCCCCCAGACTTATTTCACATCGTCTCGGTGGGAAAACAATTCTGAAGAAGGAGTAAGTTTAAAATAATAAATACGATGAAATGCAAAAAGAAAAATAAAAGAAAAGAAAAGAAAATGAAAATCGGTGTGTCTCAGATAGATCAGGTGGATGGTCAAGCACCATAATGGTGCGCCTTGTCGCCCATCTCTGCAATGGACCGAGCAGCCTCAACATCAATCATCTCATTTATATCCTCAGAAGAAGGATCTCCACTGGTGGCAGCAGAAGCAACAGGCATTGCAACATCCGCAACAGCAGAAGAAGTACATCCACTACTCATCTTCTTCAGAGCCTTCCATATCTTCATAATAATGGTGTTGTTCTTCTGATAGTTGTTAATGGTCCAAGCACGGAACTCCCTATCATGGCGGTCGACAGGAGGCGGTGGAGCCAACTGAAACGGAGTGAAATCATCGGGAAAAAGCTCCTCAGCAGGAGGATGGCTCACAAGCTCCTCAGCATCATCGTCTGCATCAATCTGTACTAGCTGAGCAGAAGAACCTATGCCCTTGGTCTTCTTGAATGTTACGAGGCATGGGCGTAAATCCGCAGGACAGGACATGAACTCAACCGTTGCAGCACTCACCAAGTCACTCAAATCAGGGCGAGGGAGAAGGCAAAAGAGAGAAACTTAGTCACGACTCTGAAAATGATAGATTTTCGGTGCAGAAGCATGGAAATCTCCATGAATAGGAGCCGTGATAATACCGTAGTCAACCAGATGCCTACCATCACAGTAGCTATACGGGCGATCTCTAAATTTTCTGTGCATCGTTGCCTTTTCTCCCATTATACGTACCCAATGATAGCGCAAAATCTTGGTGATCATACCTCTGAAGGCTAGAGACTTCCCCACATCAACCATAGATGCCTTGTAACAGGCGATCTTCTCGGCTAGCACCGCCCTCAGGTTGAGCTCATGGCCCTGGGGATAAGTCACATCATCACCTGCAGGCCAAAGATGCCTAACTCTGATAAACAACAAACTCAACTCGTCATAGGTAATAGCAACATGAATAGTCTTCCCGTAGATGTGGGAACTAATGATCTTGGCGGCATAGCGTAGTACAGGACTACGATTTTCGACTGCTTGGCGCTTTGTGATGTGAAACGACCTGCACAAATAAAATCCTAGAAATCATGAATACATGGCAGAACAAGGATCTTGGAATGTCTTCCCCTAAAGAAACCAAAGACAACACACAGCTGAAACAAATACATGTTGTAGATACGCTTGTGGACGATGAACGAGAAGGTGCCCTCATTAGCGACGGGGTTGTCTGGGTCACGATACTGAAGACGTGCAGACGCCATAAACTAGCAACAGAGATCAGGATAAACATCCTCCTCGAGATGAAAGAAACTCCCCAAACCGACTCTCATGCTCAAAGTAGTAAGTCTCACATTGAGACTCAAAGTAGTGGTAGTGTATCCATCAGCATACTTTGTAGCGTGAAAGTCAATGGCATGGAGCTCCTAATAAAATGCTTCGTCGTGTTCATCCCAATTTTTGGTAATGGAACGGTTGACAGGGTGCTTCTTGTCATTCTTTCGAAGTTTCCTCTTGAAAATAGCCTCAGCAGGCTCAGTAGCTCTAGAGGATGAACTCGCGAGTGGTCTCATTTGCTTCTTTATTCTCACCATCCTACAAGGATAAAAACTTAAAAGTCCATTAGTTTCACAGAGATACAAAGATAAACTCTAATCAATTCATTCACCATCTTCACACACAATGACAATTCACCAACAATAAACACCCAAAGATCATCCAACTTAGCACAAAAGTTCAAGAATTTTCGTTTTCAAAGAGGACCCAAAAATTTGAAATCCTTCAAATCATCTAAATCATGTGGTTTAGCATCAAATATAAGTGCCAAAAGCATAGATATCAATAAATTAACATTCCAAACCATGAAGAACAAGTTAAATCACCAATTCTACGAAAAATTCGCCGACGAGAACGACAAATATCAAAAACTCGACAAACGCCCACAAGTTTGTGTTCTAGTCCTAGAGTCACGTTTCCTAAGCACAATCACTAAAATAAATCAACAGCAATCATCAAGAACAAAAAAAAATTCACAATTTTCATTCTCAAGCTAAACTCATCAATTCATCTCATCAAACAACACAACTGGGGTAATTTTTCATCCTAAAATTGTCGATTACATGCATGTAGAGTCAAAGAACAACTAAAACTCAAGTAAAAGTGCATGAATCAAAACCCCTAAATTCAACCTAGAACCCGAAATCTTTAGATCGAGATTGTGGATTCATACCTTATGACAAAAATGATTAAAGCGATGGAAAAAGCATGAAAAACAATTCAAGAAAAACCAAAAAATCAAAAAAATCGGTGAAAGATTGAGAGAGATCGAGCTAGGAGAAGAGAAGAGAGTTTTAGAGAAAAAGGAAATGAAGAACAACAAGCTTTATAGTTTTTAATTTCAAAATCACGTGGGGCAGAGGAAGAAGAGTGTTTTCCAGTTTAATTCAAGTGAATTAAACAAGAAACTTCGGTTTACCTGGTGCGAGTTGCCTTGGATCGATCGATCCGGGTGAAATGGATCGATTGGTCCATGGCATTCTGCCAAAAGATGTATCGTGTGTTTAGGGATAGGATTGATCGATCCTAGTGCAATGGATCGATCGATCCATGGCATTTTGGCAAAATTTATCCTCTAACAAACGAATTCCTGACACTATCTCAAAACACAACCAAAAATAAAAAAAAACACACAAAAATTCCTAAGTAAAAGAAAGAAAAACTACCTAGTTGGTTGCCTCTCACTCAGCGCTTGTTTAAAGTCACGAGCCTGACTGTATTGCGATAACACGGTTGGTGGATCCATCAAAAGAATTTGAATTATTTCTTCGGATGGCAGGTCTGCAAAGTATAGCTTCAATCTCTAGCCATTGACAGTGAATCTTCTGCCATTTTCTTCAAGAACAATGGTTCCATATGGTCTTACTTCAACAATTACGAATGGTCCCAACCAACGCGATTTGAGTTTCCGTAGAAAGAACTTCAAACGTGAGTTAAACAAAAGTATCTGATCTCTTACAGCAAAATGGCGTGGAATGATCCTCTTGTCATGGAATGCCTTCGTCCTTTCTTTTTAGATTCTCGTGTTTTCATAGGCATTCATGCATATCTCATTAAGTTTGTTGATCTAAATCATCCGCTTCTCAGCTGCTGGCTTGATGTCGAAATTCATCAACTTCGTAGCCCATAAACCGTTGTACTCTAACTCCACGGGTAAGTGACAAGACTTCACATAGACCACATGATATGGTTTGGTTCCTAAAAGATTCTTGTATGTAATGAAGTATGTCCATAATGCTTCATCAAGCTTCATAGTCCAATCCTTCTGCGTCTTGCCAACTGTTTTCTCCAGGATTCCCTTAATCTCTATGTTATAGATTTCAACTTGACTGTTGGTTTGAGGATGATAAGATATAGCGACCTTATGTCGAACCCCATGCTTCTTCAGCATACTTTCAAATAACTTGCTGATAAAGTGAGATCCCCCCATCACTAATGACAACTCTGGGAACTCCAAATCGCGGGAAAATTTGATTTAAACATCTTCAAAACCACATTAACATCATTTGTAGGGCTGACCAGTGATTCAACCCATTTTGAGTCATAATCCACAACAACCAAGATGTATTGATTTCCATATGATGGAGGCAATGGTCCCATGAAATCAATACCCCATACATCGAAGACCTCCACTTCCAGAATGAAGTTCTGAGGAATCTCATTCTTTTTGCTGATATTGCAATTTCTCTGAAAGGCATCACACTTAGAAACTAAATTATGGGCGTCTTTGAACAGAGTAGGCGACCAGAATCCTGCATGTAGTACCTTTGAAATTGTCTTGAAGGTAGTGAAGTGTCCAACATATTCTGAACCATTGCAATGATAAATAATACCCTGCACCTCTAACTCTGGAATAGAGTTACGAAAAATTCCATCAAAACATCTCTTGTAGAGAAAAGGATCATCCTAGAAACAATGTCTGACGTCTCTGAGGAACTTCTTCTTTGCATAGCCTGCAAAATTTGGTGGCTCTACTTCAGCATTCAGACAGTTTGCAAATTCTACAAACCATGGAATCTCATCGTGAATATTTCTAATGGAAAAATAATCAGCTTCATCCATGTATTCATCCTCCAGCAAGGTGACCATGTAGAAATTTTCGTCAGGAAAACTATCGTCAAGTGGAGTCTTAACTTCCACTCGCAAACAAGATAGATGGTCAGCAACACCATTCTCGATACCATGTTTATCCTGAATCTCCAAGTCAAATTTCTGCAGTAGCAAAATCAATCTCAACAATTTCGGTTTAGCATCCTTTTTAAACATAAGATACCTCAAAGCCGCATGATCAATGTGAACAATGACTTTGGATTCAACCAAATATTATCTCAACTTCTCAAATGCATAAATCACAACTAAAAACTCCTTTTCTGTAGTAGCATATTTGATCAGAGTGTCATCAAGTGTCCTGCTAGCGTAATAAATCACATGAAGCTTCTTATCCTTCCTCTGACCCAACAATGTTCTTACTGCATAATCATTGGTGTCACACATCACCTCGAAAGGAAAATCCCAATCAGGTGGTTGCACAATTAGAGTGCTGACTAGAGTCTCCTTGATTGTCTGAAAGGCTAACAAACAATCAGTATCAAAATCGAATTTAACATCCTTATAGAGGAGGAAAGTCAGATCTCTAGCAATCTTATAGAAGTCTTTGATGAACCAACTGTAAAAGCCTGCATGTCCTAGAAAACTACGAATATCCTTGACTGTAGTAGGAGGTTGCAGACTCGTCATCACTTCTATCTTTGCTCAATCTACCTTAGTGCCCTCCTCAAAGATTTTGTGAACAAGAACAATACCATCCTGCAGCATAAAATGACACTTTTCCCAATTTAAAACAAGATGTTTCTCCTCGGAACACTCCAAAACCTTGGAAAGGTTAGATAAAAAGTTAAAAAAAATGATGAGTCATAAACAGAGAAATCATCCATAAAAACCTACATGACATCCTCGATCAAATCAGTGAATATAGACATCATTCATCGTTGGAAATTCATTGGTGCGTTCCACAACTCGAATGGCATTCTCCGGTAAGCATATGTCGCTAGGGAAACGTGAATGTAGTCTTTTCGTGGTCCTCTTGATGAATGAGAATCTAAAAGAAACCTAATCAACCATCAAGAAAACAGTTGTGAGGATTATTAGAAAGTCGCTCAATCATTTGATCATTGAAAAAGAGAGGAAAGTCTCTGGTGGCTGAATTTAGCTTTCAGTAGTCTATGCACATCATGTGTCATGTGATAGTCCTGGTGGGGATGAGCTCGTTCCTCTCGCTGGTGATGACAGTCATCCCACCTTTCTTCGAAACTACATGGACTGGACTCACCCAGGTGCTATCAGAGATTGGATAAATCACACCTGCACTCAAAAGTTTCAGAATCTCCTTCTTGACAACTTCCATAAGCTTTGGATTTCGTCTCTTTTGATGTTTAATGGAAGTCCTGGATTCATCCTCCAGGTGGATCCTACGCATGCAGAGATCTGGAAAAATACTTGTGATATCATCTAAAGAGTACTCCAATGCTTTTATCTACTTTCGCAATTTTGAAAGAAGTAGAGCGGTCTCGACATTAGTCAGGTTAGGATTAACAATCAAAAGGTATGTCGAATTGGGACCTAAGAAAATGTACCTTCATCCTGCATGCATTAGCTTGAGCTTGAGTTTCAGAGCTTTCAGCTCGCTCCAATCGGACCAAGAACTAGCCACCAAAGACTTGGATGTCGCAGATGGCTCTTCGAGCTTGATGTATGCAACCTGCTTCTCGATTGTAGGTGTCGAGTCTAGCAACGCTGCAACCTCATACGTGTCTTATTCAAGAACTCAAAATCAATCTCAATCTGAGTAAGAGCAACATGCAGTGCGTCCTCTGTGTATACCTCTTCTTTAGAATCCTCTATCACATCCGTCAACGTGTCTACCCAGAAATTATGTCCATATATTATAGGCTTCTTCATAGACTTCTCAATTGTTTACAACCTCGTTTGCTTGCTGCGTTTATTTGCTCTCTTTAATTTCGACATTTGCATCTCTCAAAAGACATCTTTTCTAGCCTTAGCCCGCTGTTTGATTTTGATTCTTCGTGCTACTCTTTGGTCTCTGTGGATTCGATCTCGAACCACTACAACGTACATCTGTGCGCTTGCAGTGTTATCTCGGGTGAAAACCTGAGCTATCAATACTGACAAAGGCATGACACTCACTCTTGATCTCAAATCGCATAAAAATCTCTTAAAGGTATGAGATCCAATGCGGCACAACACACGAAAGGTCCAAAATCCTCTCGATTCTCAGGTGCGATGTTCTGCAGAACCATGCTACATTCATAAATGAGGATAGATACACCTTGCTCGAATGTCAGCTTATCTGAGATAATCTCTTTCATTTACCTCTTAAGAGATGGTACCATCTTAAATGTCTCAACGAAAGGCAACCGAACATGTAATTTGCCGACGAGATTCTTAAGCTTCTCATATTTGTGTTCCTTGACCTTCTGTCTAGGTCTGGAAGGATAAGAAACCTTAGGAATATAAGGTTGGGGTGGCACATAGTTATCTTCAACCTCTGCGGGATTTTGAACAACGTTTAAAATTTTTGGTTATGCGGCGTGCCCTGGATCGATCGATCCAGGTGGATTGGATTGATCGATCCTTTCCATTATGCCAGAAATCATATATGATGTAATTGCACTAGATCGATTGATTTGCGCCCTCGATCGATCGATCCTTTCCTCTCTGGAACTTTCAATAGTTTTTCTACTTCTCAACGTGATTGCATTGAAGTACTTTTTGGAATTCATCTATGGTTTCCTTGGTAGGATACTTGGCGGTGCTCTGTTTCCAACAGAAGTCTAAGCAACCTGCGTTTCCAATAACTTTATTTGAGTGTTCAACGCTTTGAACTTCCCATTAAGATCACTATACATGTTGTCCACTTTCTAATTGATATCAGTAGCAGACTTAATCAGATTTTCAAGCACTTGTTAAATCATTTTCTTCAAATCACCATCATGATAACAAGACGATGATGATCCCTGATTTTGACCCTGATACCTGGATTGGTTGTTTCTTTTGGAGTTCTCGTACTGCTTCTGTTGAAAACCACTGTTACCGAAATTGTTTCCTTGATCTGAGTGTTGTTCTGATACCCATGATTGAAGACACTTTGACTCTTCTGAAACGGCTTGTTCTGAAATTGGTTCCGCTGATTAAAACCCATGTTTTTGTAGTTTCTTTGTCTTCCAATGTAGTTCACATCGAATTGTTCACCATTGGTCTCCTCAGTAACATACTAGCGACACATCAGTCGAAAATTCTACTCTTAGCGCCACTGTCCTTCATTTTTCTCACCAAAAAAGTGAACTCCTTTTTGCTCTCTTCACATCAAATAATCGAGCTTTGCCTGCAAATCATCAATCCTCTTAGTATCAGTTGTTGCGCTTCTTCTACCCCGATCATATTCAGACATGCGATTTGCTTGGCTAGCCGCCATATTCTCAATCAATGTATAAGCTTCTTCGACTGTCATGGTCATGAAATCGCCATTGTTGGGGGTATCCATCGCATTCTGGTACTTTTCATTGACACAATTATAGAAGATGTTCAGAAGATTGACGTTCGTGTACCCATGATGTGGACAATCTACCATGTACTACCTGAATCTCTCCCAAGCCTCGTAAAAACTCTCTATAGCTATCTTTCTGAAACTAGCAATCTTGTTCCTTAGGAAAGTGGACCTGAACTTAGTGAAGAAAATGTCCAAGGAAAGCAGCATTCGTTTCTTCCCAGGTGGTACTAGATAAGTAAGCCATCTAGTGGTTATATCCATGATAAAGAAGCGGAAAAGCCTGCACTTCAGAGCATTTTCAGACACACTTTTAGTTCGAACAGTGCTACATATGAATTTAAACTTCTCCAGATGGTGCATTGGATTCTCGTTAGACAACCCGTGAAACTGGTTTTGCTGCACCAAGTTGATGAGACCTGTTTTGATCTCGAAGTCCCTCATGTTGATAGGAGGTGGGCGGATCTCAGCTCGATCCGCGCAGAACACTTCATGAGTGTCATAGTGCGCTAGAGTCAACCTCGATTGAGCCGAATTCGGATTAGCGCCTTGCTGCCCCCACAGTTGCAGCATTGTTGCCACCCACAACAGGTGGAATGAGTCCCTGATGGACTTCTTGAAGTTGCAGATCACCCTGAATTATGAGGTTTTCTTGGTTTTCACCCATCTCAAACTCAATTTCAAATTATGCAGTAGATTCAAGTGTTTCTTTTTCTTCTTCTGTCTCTCTAGTCTACCAAGCTCCTGCTCAAAAGGCAGTAGATTGCTTGGTCTTTGGCTCCTAGTGTGAAATATGTTCATGCACCTGAAAGCACACAAACAAAGAAGAAAAATAAAAAATCAAATAATGAAAAACAAATACCTTTGACATGCAATGATCCAAAGCTCTGAGGACCTATTGGTCCTCCCCCCCGGAAACGGCGCCAGAAAACTTGATAGCTCAGGTTTTCACCAAAGAAATCACTGCAAGCGTACAGTTAAGCACATTGTAGTGGTTCGGGATCGAATCCACAGAGACCAAAAATCACATGAAAAATTATGAGTCACACGCAGTCTAAGAAGAAAGAGAAGAGTTGTATACGCAGTAATTGAAACTAGCAGACAGAAAGCAATGAAACGAGATGGTTTGTTATCAGTCAGAGAAAAATGTTGGGCACAAGGTGTTCTTAATGAAATCATTTCATTAGGATTGCAGATTTGTTAATGGGAAACGGTTAACAACCATCAAGAACTAAATTCACGAAATTATGATTAACCTACTTTTGTAGCGCTAACTATCTATGTTTAAGAATTCTAGACACTAACTTCTGTTGAGTTTTGAATCTTAAACATGCATTCTAAACATGATTGATTTGTTAACAAATCCACTAAACATCAACTTCCGTTGGCCTAAGAGAATTTGCTCATCTAACATTTTTTCAGGCATTTAATCGAACACTTTCGGTGCGTTAAACAGCCTAACATCAAAAATTAGATGATCAATCTAATTTCAGTCTTAAGAATTTAAAACCTAACAATCAGTGAATTATGAAATCCTTATATGAGAGACCCTAAACCCATCTAATGAACTACTCAGACATGTCAGTTAAACAATCACAAATGGATTCAAAAGAAACATGTTTGTAATTGAATAAAAGCAAAAAGAGGGTTCAAAATTCTTTTCAAATTCGAAGTACATAAGCGATTCGTGTCCCTTGCAAATCAAAGCTCTCCAAGGTTGCTTAAAAACTCAAAAAACAGCATAATGAAGTCAGAAACTCAAGGCTAGGTTATTTTTACAAGTTTTTCTGGTTCAAACTTTGGTTCTCTTCGGTTCAAAACCTGATTCTAAAAATCAGGTTTGCGACTTGCCTTTGATCGGTCGATCTATGCCATTCTGTCTAGAATATGCTTTTCGCGATCCAACTCCTTCGCGAAACTTGTCCAGAATGGCCTTTAAGCTCTTAATTCCGTCATATCGCATTCTTTTCTTCATTTTAAACCTATAACCTGTGAAAAAACACAAAGAAGAAGAAAGACCCCAAAAGTACACAAAATACTTTGGAAAAAGAACATTTCTCGACTAAAAACTCGGATAAAAACTTGTAAAATCGCAATACATCAGAGTACTACTTTACTCCCACAATTTCTCTTAGAAAGAAATTCTCTTTCCATCAAAACACAATTTCGAGCAACAAACACTTTGTTCTCAGTCGGATTGTAAAAGTAATAACATTTGGTTTCCTTAGGATGACCAACGAAGTAGCACTTATCAGATTAAGGTCCAAGCTTATTAGTAATCAACCTTTTGACATAAGCTTCACAACCCCAAATCTTGAGAAAAGACAAATTACGAATCTTTCATGTCCTCATCTCATATTGTGTCTTTTCAACTGATTTAGATGGACATTTGTTCATCGTAAACCCAAACATTTTCGGAGCATAGCCCCAAACGGATAATTGAAGATCTGCATGAATCATCATTGGTCGAACCATATCTAATAAAGTTTGATTTCTCCTTTCGGATACACTATTCCATTGTGGTGTTTCTGGAGGAGTGAGCTGTAAAACAATTTCACATTCTCTGAGATGATCCCTAAAAGCTTGGCTCAAATGTTCTCCTCCTCGATCATATAGAAGGGCTTTTATTTCCTTACAAAGATGGTTTTGTATTTCATTATGAAACTCTTCGAACTTTTCAAAAGATTCAGATTTATGTTTCAGTAAATAAACATAACCATATCTACTGAAGTCATCAGTAAATGTGATGAAGTACTCAAAGTTTTCTCTGGCATTATTGCTCATTGGTTCACATACATATGTATGTAGACACAATAAGTCACTGCTCTTTCAATGTATCTAGTAAAAGGAGCCATAGTCATTTTTCCCGACAAACAAAATTCACATTTTTCATAAGATTCATAATCAAATGATTTCAAAAGTCCATCACTATGAAGCATTTGAATGTGCTTCTCATTTATGTGGCCTAAACGACAATGTGAAAGGAAAGTTGATTTGAGTCGTTAGACTTGAATCTCTTGGTACTAATGTGATAGACTGGCTTGTTTTGATCAAGAACATAAAGTCCATTCTCTAATGGAGAGCTAACATAGAATATGCCATCATAATCGAACGAACAACATTTGTTCTTGATCAAAAATTCAAAAACCTCCAATGTCTAAACATGAAATTGAAATGATATTCTTGGTTATAGCAGGTATATAGTAGCAATTCTTGAGTTCTAAAACTATGCATGAATGTAAGGACAATTGATATGTTCCTAAAGCTAGCAGACTTTTCTCCACTAGCAACACATAGGTCAACTTGCCATTTCTCCAAAGTTTTACTTTGCTGAGGTCATTCACATTTGTAAAAAATATGGGCACCGCAACCGGTATCCAATACCGAAGAAGTAGAACCAGAAGTAGTAATATTTTCTTCTATAACATAAATACCAGGAGAAGAAATATCAAAAAATTTCTTCTCTAGATCTTCCAATTGATTAAGGAGGTTTGACTCATCCAATCTGTTTTTCTCGAGAATAAATCGCAACAAAAAGGAACTTAGAGGATATGACATAACTATTATAAAAGAAAAGCTTATGTTAATATGATGTTCATTTTGAGTATTCTCAATAATTAAAAAAATCCACACTATATTTAAAACAAGTCCTCAAATAAATATAGTGATCCAATATTCATATTTCACTCGAATTCGAGTGAGTTTTTGCCCATCGCTCAAACTCTAGTTAAGCAAACACATTGTTAATTCTATCCAATATAACTCTTGGTTATGAATGACATCTTATGTCTAATCCAACCTTATGTCTCTAACTTCAAAATCATTTTGATAGCCTATCAAGTGTACAAATCTATTTTTATATGGTAACCATTACCATCTGCCTTATACATGTAATAGCGGACACCCTACTTGACATTATTATATTATTATAAAATAACTAATCTCAAATATAGTTTGATTCAGTTTGCTTAGGTGTGTGACCATGTAAGATCGTGTAATATTAGCAACAAACTCATAATCCATATATTATAAGCGACCTCTAACAGTACATTATAACCACTTAATATTATTCAATTTGTCGAACCTTCACAATACAACTTTATTTACTCTAAACCCTTTGAAACTAAGACTCCCTTCGTTCTGCTTTCTTCATTTTTGCCAGCTCATTACCACGTAAGTATCGTATCACAAAGCCAATGAAAAAACATTTTATCTTGGTAGTTTTTTCCCTATGAATCTCCTTGTTTTTGGGTTGTTATACGATTTCGTACTTACTAGACTATGGACTTCAACAACTTATTGTATTTCTTTTAGTAATGTTCAAGAATTTTCTTTAAATTTTGTGGTGTTACAAATATTTAGCTTCAAGTAATATAATCTTGGCTCCAGGGATTCTCATACAGTGGAGAAAAGGTGGTTAGGAGAAAGAAAGCTATGACGGAAAAAGATGAAAGTTTTTGTGTTCAATTCGTGGACACTCAAGAAAGAGATCGTTCATTGTTCACGAGATACGACTTTGATTTGGGATTGTTTGCTTCTCTATCTTTTCTCTTCATTTCTATATTGATTAGCAAACATGTTCAGATTCCATATGGTACTGATTGTTGGATTGTCGCGAAACGCAACAATAGACAAACTAAGGGTATTTACGGATATACTGTGGAAGTGAAATTCATGATTCTAGCAGGACCTTAATTTTCTTATCTTCAACTCCATTATTTCGTTAACGTTTTCAACTTTCTCAAAAAATCCACTTAAACACAATGAGAAATTATGTTTTTAACTTCATTGGGACACTTCTTGCATTTGGTCCATATATTTTTGCTAGTGAGTGATTCGGCATAATATGAACCTCTTATTAAATTTAGGAACTTGCCAAATGTGCATCAGTCCTCTTGAAAAGAAACGTCACTAAGAACCAAATTCACATAAAACATGAATAATACATTAATAGGTATTGCAAAGCAAAGAGATTATGAAGCAAATCCAGAAGATGATTAATTACTTTCCGGGGACAAAGTTAGTGGCATAAGACCAAGCATTGTTAGCCACAGGATCTGCCAAGTGATCAAACAGGTTCTCGATGGGACCTTTACCGGTAACAATGGCTTGAACAAAGAATCCAAACATGGAGAACATTGCAAGACGACCGTTCTTGAGCTCCTTCACCTTCAGCTCAGCGAAAGCCTCAGGATCCTCAGCCAAGTTCAAGGGATCAAAAGCACCTCCTGGGTAAAGCGGGTCAAGCCCTTCTCCGAGTGGTCCACCACCAATTCTGTAGCCTTCGATGAAACCCATGAGCACAACTTGACAAGCCCAGATGGCTAAAATGCTTTGCGCGTGGATCAAGTTAGGGTTTCCGAGGTAATCAAGACCTCCTTCTGAAAAGATTTGAGACCCTGCCTTGAACCACACGGCTTCTCCGAATTTGACCCCGTTTTTGGAGAGAATCTCAGGGAATGTGCAGCCGAGAGCGCCCAACATTGCCCATCTGCTGTGGATAACTTCAAGCTCACGGTTCTTAGCGAATGTCTCTGGGTCAGCTGAGAGTCCGGCGGTATCCCACCCGTAGTCTCCGGGGTATTCTCCAGTTAGGTACGATGGTGTGTTTTCCGAGAATGGTCCCAAGTATTTTGGACGGTCTGGTCCATACCTGTTACAAGTTTAGATTCCTTTAGACACACATCTCAAAACTAAAATCACATAAACCTCTCTATATGCATCCCTTCTTTTATTGCTAACCTTTTCTTTTACCTATAAATTTTTTATTAGCTTTCTTTTCTTTAGTAAAAGTTCATTGTCATTTTAACCAATGAAGATTTCGATATTTGTTTTAGTCTTACCATTTGATTTAGATCTGCATTTTTAGGAATTCTGGAAATAGTTCAAAAACTCAACCTTTGTTGGGTCAAATTAAAAATCTGTCTTACTGAAACTTAGTAGAAACTAAAAGCTATTTGAAAAACTACAGCCATGCGAAGCCTACAAAGATCTCAAAAAGTTACAACAAGTAAAGAAAAAATAATGGAGGGAAACAGAATTGTTATACCAGATGCTCTGAGGAGTAGACTTGACAGTGCGGCGCATGGTGACGCGGCCGCCCCCGGAGACACCAACCTTGCGGAGAAGGTCGTTAGAGGCCTTGAGGGCCGTTTGGCCGGCGAAGGAGGATTGCTGGATTGCTGAAGTTGCCATTATCAAAATCTTGAAGAAAAGGGAGAGAGTTGTGAAGAGAGGTGAAATGAAATGATGAAACCCATTGGGATTTATAACAGAGATAGTGTTCCTGGTAGGAGATGATCAGATGTACACGTCACGATTTCTGATTGGTTTAAATTGGATTTCCTTTGCCCTGAGAGGAGATTGATAGTGGTTCTAGTTGTGCCACCTGGCAGTGTGAGATCTAGTGGTTCAATGAGAGGATAGTGTTCTACATGGAGTTTATTGGTTCATTCTTTGTGAAGATATCTCGTATCTTGGATTGGATTGAGTTTATTATATAGGAAATATATTTAGAAAAATAATATTAAATTTGTACAATTATTACATTAAATGTTATTGCAAATAAAATATATTAGAGTTTGATCCGCGCAACCATGTGAATGGTTTTTCAATTTTTATGTACTCAACTTATGACTAATCATCTTTAGATATTTCGAGTTTCAGTTCGAAATTTTCAGTTATTTCAAGTTTCAGATTTGGGCTCTCAGTTCAAAATTTTTAGATTTATCAGTTATATCGAACCCCGATTCCGGATTTAGATTTAGAATTTTTGGGTTTTCGGGTTTCCTAGGATACTCATATGGGTTCGGTTCAGATAATGTTCAATACCCGAAATACCGTAAAAGAAAACTCGTTGGAGTATCTTTTATAAAAATCAGATGACTAAACTTGTATTTTTATAATTATACAAATTTTATTTATTAATTCTTAGTATATTTTTTAATTTTATCACTTTAAGAAATTTTTATTTATTTTTATAAAAAAAAAATTAATTAGAAAATATTATCAATATAATATAATTATTTTTTAAAAATTATGGATTTATTTTAAATTTGAAAAAAACTATATTTAAATTTTGGTGAAAAATGATGATTTTAAATTGTGTTGGTTCAATGTGATTATTGTGCAGACAGCCTAGCACGACGATCCCGAAGCTTACAATGTGATTATTTTTTTGTAGGTTCCTTCCCTCCAAATTGGGCAACCAATTTCGGAATGACTATCTGATTTAGTGTTTGGTTGTTAAAAAAAATTGTGTTGGTTCATAATTTTGATAATGATTATGTGAAAAAAATATTTGAGTATATTTATTGGAATATGTGAAAGAGTAATTAGAGTAAATGTTATTTATTTTAATTATATAAATTTCTTTTAGTTTATTAGATATATTGGATACACTTAATAAAATGTCTATTCAATTAAAAAAATCACACATAAAAAGCCCTATGTACTTTAGTTTTAATAAGATACTAGATTTTGATCTGCACTTTCAAAGCCCGGTTTTTTTATAAAGTAATAGAAAAAGAAATTTAAAGATGATATGAGTTTTAATAGTATAGATAAACTATAGTAAAAACAAATATTTTTATTCTTGAATGTATCAACGATATTTATTGTCGTCTCAGTTTTGAAATGAAAATGAATTTCTCCTACCATATATTTATATCATGTGCTAAACAATTATACGAATATAAAGTCAATTCATTTGTACTAACGTTGTCAGGTTTTTTGTTACAGAAACATAATTTTATTTTGAACATCGAATTAATATGAATATTTTTATAAATACATAGTAATTTCCTATATTTAAAATTTTTATAATTTAAATTTTCTAATATTGATGTTAGAGTTTAGCCCGCACTACAAAATAATTTCTGGAAGTTTTTTTCAATTATCATAAAAAAGAATACAATAAATCAACCAATATCTTTGCATTGAAAACTAACTATATTCTGTAAATTAAATCGTTACCATAAAATATTTTAGAGAGTTAATAGCGGAGTTTCAAACACAAGATATAGGATATATATTGCTATACATTTATACTATTTAAACGAATTCTTCGTCTTGATTACAATTTGTTATCATTAAAAAAAATATGAATAAAATTTGTTATATATAAAGATTTAGGGGAATATATTTTTAAGACATGATTTTAAAAAGGTGTATATCACACGTAAACAAAGTTTATTATGCTTCTGCTTTTAATAGTATTGATAAATATAAAATTCTTCAAAGATATAATCGGTTTTTTTTTTAAATGCTAAAAGTCTATAATTAAATAAAAAAAATAAATTATGTTGTAATATTAGATTCTTTAATATATTTTTAAGATATCAATCAAAATAAATATTTATATATTTTCAAATAAATGAATGTCTTTTTAAAAATATTTAATAATATGATTCAATCTATAACGAGTTAATTGGGGCTAATATTATTGTCAAAAAGAGATATTATTTACTTTAACACGGTTAAGCACCTTAGCCAATACCAAAAATGTTTAGCCCTTACTAAAATTTAATAAATTTAAATATGTATAACACGGGTCAAATCGTAGTACTATTGTTAAAGGAGAAGTCAAAAGTTGACATGGCGTTCATACAGAAAGTGTTGGTGACGTGTCGTCGCTAGAATTTCTCTTGATTTAGGAAAAAAATGCCGAAAATAGGATTGATGGTTCTGTGGCCTCATCTCGATCGTTCCTTGCTTTAATTTTTTGCATGGCATCATAGGATTCATATATTACCTTTCTCTAACCGATTTTGGACGGTTTTAGTCCTACTCAAAATTATTTATTTATCTCAAGAAATAATTAGGGAATTTTTGGTCAATGAAAAACGGACAACTTCTAATATATCTCCGTCCACAATGTTCACTATCTTTATCTTTTTCTTAGTGTTTATCTTTTGGAATTGATTATTTTTATTTATCGACAAAAAGTTAAACCTAGATCGTTTACTCATATAAATAGGTGGTGACTCTTTTGTTTTTTCCATGTCAAAATATCTACGTGTTTCAAACCAGCTCTACAAAGGTTCATATGTTTTTTGGTGAGATCATCGATGGCTCTATTATAAGATCCTAATCGATGATCTCCTCAAATAAACAATTTAGTTTTTCCCGTGTTTTTTTACTACTCATATAAACGATCATATATGAGTAGTTTTTTTCTTTTGTGGTTATTTATTTTCGTGTGTGTTTGTTTTATTTATTCATGTATTCATTTTTTTAGTTTCCTTTATATAAATTATATATGAGTCTTTTTGTCTATATCTTCATTATTTTCGTGTGTTTGTTTTGTTTTTGTTATTTTGTATCATTATAGTTCATGTTTCTAATCATTAATACTTGCTTTTGTTTTAGCATCCACAAGTTGTTTTGCATCCACAAGACTTAATCGAGATATGTCGTTTTCTTCAATGATTAATCGTCCAAACTCGCGCTTGATCTTCTTTATGTCGGATTAGGACACAAGATTCAACATCGCACTTTGAAAAACAAAAGGTCTAGCATATCTACATGAAGATTGCGATGCAAGGATTATCCTTATCCACTGCGATATTAAACCCGAAAACATAGTCTTAGACGATAATTTCAAAGCCAAGGTATATGATTTCAGACTCGCTAAACTTATGAACCGCTAACAAAGCCATGTCTTCCAAACAATGTGTGGGACAAGAGGCTATTTAGCTTCTTAATAGATCACAAACTATGAGATCTCAGAGAAAGAGAAGTGTTTACTGCTACGAGATTGTAATTCTGGAGCTAATAGGAGGAAAAAAGACTGATCCATCAGAATCCTCTGAGAAATGTCATTTTCCTTCTTATGCTTTCAAGATGATGGTAGAAGGAAAGATTATAGAGATTATTGATGGGAAGATGAAGAATGTTGATGTGGATGATGAGAGAGTTCAAAGGGTGATGAGAACCGCGCTTTGGTGTATACAAGAAAATATGCATTTGAGGATGCTGATGAGCACTATTGTTCAAATGCTTGAAGGAGTTTATAAAATCCCTAACCCGGGTAGGGAGTTAACCAACTGGTACAGAGCAAATCCTTTCGTAAAACCACCAACTTCCTCTTTAAACATCACTTCTAACTACTAACCTGCAAAACAATTCCCAGAAAAGAAAAGGGAAAAGGAGGGTTGAGTGACTTTCCAACACCAAGTCATTCAGTGAGAACCTACACTAGACTTTGTCATCTAAAACCTAGCTTAGTCCAAAAGTCTAAACCTAAACCACAACCCTCAATCAAGCACGTATCGTGCTGCACAAACAACTACTCACACTCACAGTAATATCATTCTTCTCACAGCATTCACATTCACATACTCGTTCTCTCATAATCATTCTCCCATACTCGTTCTCTCATTCTCGTCCTCTCATACTCGTGCACTACCCAACGCCAGGGTACTTCTTCCTTTTCCCCTTTGTTCAATCACAACCCAATACTCTCAATCAACCTCCAAGAAGCACATCACCAGTTTAGCATGCACGTTAATATCTCTTCCGCAATTCTCGAACAATGTCGTATTACCCTAATCCCTTATTGAACAGTTCTAAGTTCTTATCATATAAAACACATACATCTACCTATGCTCGACTTAGCGACCAAACACACAACCGCACTCTAGGCATATAGAAGTATCATATCACATACATAATACAAGTTATATATCCGTACTGAGTCATATAGCTCAACACTGGCTTGTTTAACCCTAGACTAGTGTTCTAAACTAAATTCTAGACTCCGAGAGAATAGTTTAAACCCTCACCTTGGCTACAAGCAGAAGAAAAATGTTGAACTCAGCTTCTTTACGGTGGACAGAAACGCTGCATCAACTTTGGAGGCACACTTCTCCCTTCATATGAATTCGAATCTAGCTTTCCTTTTACCAGTGGATAGATATGAGAGCCTACAATGTTCCTACAGAAAATCAACCAAAGAAACAACCTCTAGATCAACCAACCATCCTTTACACCAAAACTAGACAGATCTGGAAATATGGCAGATTCGTTGTCACTTAGAAACGAAGGCATAACTCTGAAAATAATTGTTAACTAGGAGATCTGACCGTTCAGATTGTAGCCCCAGAATTCGTCTAGCTTCAGCTCAAGTTTCGTCCGATCAGACACTGTTTGAATAGCCGATCGTTCTCATCTTCTCGTCTAGTCGCAGATCCATTCTGCACCAATACCCCTCGGGAAAACAACCCTAACTTTTAGAAGAGAACTCCAAATGACAAACCATTTGTTGGAGTTTATAGATATAAGAGAGGATCACTTACTGTAGGAAAATCAGATCAATCATTGATTGTTTGGTTGGCCCTTCCTCTGTTCTCCCACATCATATCAGTTCCGTCTTCAAAGACTGCATGAATTATCTTCTTCTCTTCTCTTCTCTCTCTCTCCCCCTCTCATGAGCTTCAATCTCTCTCTCTTTCTCTTTCTCTCTCTCTCTCTCTTTACGACGACAACAAAGAAAAAAAGGAGGAAGTTTAGGTTTTGGGGGATTAAATATGATGGATTTAGGGTTTCCTTTTGATGGACTTGGGTCTTTCTCTTCAAACTTTAATTATGGCCCAACTTATACGGGCTATGATGTTACAATTCTCGCCCCTTACAAAGAATTCACCCCGAATTCTATGGGAGAAAGGGCTCTTGTAGATCCTTACTCAACTGTTATCCTTTCTGATTTCCGCACTCCACGATTCAGGTCAATTCAATGGACAGTTGGGACGTCCAGCGTCATAGTTGTAGGTTTACTTGCGCTTATGTTGACCCTCTGGTCTTCGAGTAGTTCTAGCACTTGACTGAGATCCTTCTCATCCATGCACTTGTCCCCAAGTCCTAGTGGGGAAAGCAATACCGCCCTAGCGAACTTCCTTGACAACTTCCGCGTCGAACAATTGTGATGAACAGAAGGGTCCTACGACTGCATAAAACTATTCATTAGGTGGTCATGTCCCACTCGATCTCTTCTTACCTTTGTTTCCCGAGTTTCCATCCCCGACAACCATGGCAAATGACAATTTTTCTTTTTTTAAGGGAGCTTCTTCATGTTACTCGGTTGAGCTCCAGATGTATCCAATGTCACCTTAACACCCAAAGCATCCTCTCTTCCTAGCTGTGTCCTTTGCAGCTCGGTGTTCCATCTAAGTTTTCCTTGATTAGCTTGCCCCCATCTCCTTATATCTAACCATTGCGTCCTCCACTAACTACCCGACGAATTCAACCCTTCATGGTGTCACTTGTATCCTCTCATGGATGCGTGAAGCTCCTTGGACTTTGAACAAACGCTCTCCTTAAGAACCAAGTATTCATCTTATCCTTCTCAGGGTGAAACTTGAAACCTTAAACTCGATTAACTTGACTCAAACTCGAACTCAATCCAATCACACCAGGACATCCACTCTTCCTTTACGTCTTAAAGAAGAACTCGAATGATCTAACTAACAAGCACCACACACAGGCACAAGAAAAGTATTAAATCCCCAAACCCCATTCTAAAATCTATCCTAACTTCGAGGCCCTCTACTCAACCATCCTACTCTGAACTCGTAGTCTCCTCTTCATGGTCGTCCTTGAGTCACGCCCTCCGGTAGTCGCTCCAGATCGAGCTTTAAAGTCCACGTCTTTAGCATCGCTCGTGCAACAAACCCCCGAAAGAAGCCCTAATTATAGGAGCTAGATTAAAACCGAAGTTGGTGTTCTGGAATCAACATTTTCATAAGCTTTTAATGTCGCGACAAATACTAAGTAAACTTGAAAAGCTTTTATCTTTTGAAAAATTATGGCACTCAGGATCAGAATCGGAGTGGCCTTTAACCTAGGCTCTGATACCAATTGTAACATCCCTAACCCGGGTAGAGAGTTAACCAACCGGTACAGAGAAAATTCTTTCGCAAAAACACCAACTTCCCCTTTAAACATCACTTCTAACTACTAACCTGCAAAACAATTCCCAGAAAAGAGAAGGGAAAAGGAGGGGTGAGTGACTTTCCAACACCAAGCCACTCAGTGAGAACCTACACTAGACCTCGTCATCTAAAACCTAACTTAGCCCAGAAGTCTAAACATAAACTGCAACCCTCAATCAAGCACCTATCGTGCTGCACAAACAACTATTCACATTTACAGTAATATCATTCTCATCACAACATTCACATTCACATACTCGTTCTCCCATACTCGTTCTCCCATACTCGTTCTCTCATACTCGTGCACTACCCAACGCCATGGTACTTCTTCCTTTTCCCCTTTGTTCAATCACAACCCAATACTTTCAATCAACCCCCAAGAAGCACATCACAAGTTTAGCATGCACGTTAATATCTTTTCCGCAATTCTCAAACAATATCGTATTACCCTAATCCCTTATTGAACAATTATAAGTTCTTATCACATCAAACACATTCATTTACTTATGCTCGACTTAGCGACCAAACACACAATCGCACTCTAGATGTATAGAAGTATCATATCACATACATAATACAAGTTATATATTCGTACCGAGTCATATAGCTCAACACTGGCTGGTTTAACTCTAGAATAGCGTTCTAAACTAAATTATAATGCAATTAAATTTATAAAATATATATATATATATATATATATATTTATATTATATATTCTGCACCCGTTATTTTTTTCACTATTCAAAATTATATTCCGCACTGTATATTATTTGTTACCATTCAAACATTATCCTGCACCACTTATTTCGTTCAAACCGTAGTTATCCCACCATATGCGTTTCTCTCGTACAAACCAATCTTAAACCGCACCGCAGTCCATAAACCGCTCGTCCTGCAGTGCTCAAAACACTGTCACCATTCAAAGCCTTAGTATAGAAAAATCAGATCAATCATTGGTGGTTTGGTTGGCCGTTACTCTGTTATCCCACAACATATCAATTCTGTCTCTAAAGACTGCATGAACTACATTCTTCTCTTCTCTTCTCTCTCTCTCTCTCTCTCCCCCCTCTCATGAGCTTCAATCTCTCTCTCTTTCTCTCTCTCTCTGTGACGACAACAAGGAAATAAAAAGAGGAAGTTTAGGTTTTGGGGGAGTAAATATGATGGATTTAGGGTTTCCTTTTGATGGACTTGGACCTTTCTCTTCAAACTTTAATTCTGGTCCAACTTCTACGAGTTAGGATGTTACAGAGTTTTCTGGTGGTTCAACCTCAGAGCTCTTCCGCTTTGGGGTCAAAGTTGTACTCGAGCTTCTTTACCTCCATCGGCGAGGACCTTCGGGCTGTTACAGTGAAAATGATCTCTCCACGGTGAGATTCTCCCGACAAGATAGCAATCTCTTTTTTTTTATGGCAATGGTTAGAATTTTGTAGTGGGTTTACTGTTCAAGACCATATATTGTTGATTATGTTTGAAAATATTTGTTTCTCTCGATTTTGTTTTGTAATGTTTCAGATTTTTAATTACATAAGATTAAATGCATTACTTGTTGTATTTGCCAAGTTGGTACTTCCATTAGCTATAAGAGTGTTTCCTTCATTGTAAATCCAAAATAAGTGGACATAGATTTAGATTAGCAAGTGTTGAATGTGTCACGTTTGTAACTTGAACCTGTGAATCTTGGAATCGCTAGACCAACTTGTCTAATAATAAAAGTGGTTTTGTGTCGAACCAGTTTGCTTCCTCTTTAATCCCACTCACGAAGTGCTGATCATACTTCATACTTCTTTCAAACATTAAATATCATCCGTCGAGAAGAGAGGAGATTTTTAGCAGTGTCTTCTAAGTGTGTTATGTAACATTATGTTATTAGTAAATTATTAGCTTCTATGTAGACAACAAAAATAAGTATAATTAGCTTTCATATGATTAAACAAAAATAAATGTTTGATTTAATTATTTTGGTCTACCACAAGCTTCTGTATTTGCGGGTACTTTGTATTAAAATATGTAACACTTCCATGAAATGGGAAAATGTACTTGTTTAATAACTTCTTACTGTACACATAATCCAAATTTGAAATCCTATTAATTGGTGAAGATGGTATGTAATATTTTCTAATTTTTTATGTTATCACAATGGTTATTTTTAAAGAAATTTTCAATTCTATTATATCTACTTTTAGTGTTTTACCAATTTATATCTTATTATATAAAGTGGAACGCGTTCGACGTGAGTTTAACACGTCCTCAAATTATAACTCGCTTGATTTTGACATGTGTTACTAACCTATCGGAATATTGACGTGTGTCGAGTATTTAAAATTTCCAATTTCGTGTAAGCAAATTTTCTATTTTACATAAATAAGTAAATTTCTATTTCCATTAAACATTGAAAGTTGAATATTAGATCTTTTATTTCTATAAAAACGTTCAATATTAATTATTATATATGCAAATATGATAAATTATAATATTTAATTAAGAACGTTGTTTCACGTGATATTAAAATCTTAGATTAATTTGGACGATATTTGTTGTAGTTCAAAAGTTTTCAATAACTAATAATGGTTTAAATCTATATCTTAAATTTACAGGTGGATTTCAATTTTAAAACTTAAAATTCTAATGATATTTTCTATTTAATTTTCGATGTATCACACACGGAAACTTATCTAGTATCAAGATAAATTTCATAAGTTTCAAATTAATATTTTATTGTAAACTCACACACATATTTTCAAAATTAAAACATGGATCCATAGAATACTATCTATTAGGTGATTGCCTGCAAATTCACGGGTGTAAGTAAGTGTGAACAAAATACGTGGAACCGAAGAACCAAAGCGAATCTAACCAAAAAGTGGTACTGAATCTGATCGAAACCGGCAATATCTATACGAATGCAAAATTTCAATACCCAAAAACTAGGAACCGATCTCGGCCCGAATCGAAATATTTCGAATGCCTAAAGATACCTAAATTACAAATTATATACTTAAGTATATCGGTTATTTTTAGTTCTATTACACAAAACATATTGATAACATTTTTTTTTTCGCCATTGATAACATATCTAAAAGAACATATTGCTTGGTGAAATCTCAGTACTTGAGATTGGTCGGTTCATACATTTAGCTAAAATGTTCAAACTCTGTGCTAAGGATCGACGAGAACAAAATCTCCAAAAAATATGTTTCTTCTCGTGACTAAAGGCAGAAACCTTTTATGCTCTTTAGTAGCAAGGCGACTAACAATATTTTTACATGAAAACATGTCATGTTTGTGCAAGGCACGGACCAACATCTAGTATATGTGTGTGTGTATATATATATATGAAGTTATTTTGTGACGTGACGAGTTCACGTAATTTGTTGGTGACATGGCACAATTATGGAGTTCGCCATTTTTGTATTAAAAAATGAAAAAGAAGTTATCGGCTTATGTGTCGCATTCTGATTGACTCTCATTAATTTTTCATTTAAAATTTTTTTTACATATTGACTAAACTAACCCTACAAAAATTTCTGATATTTTATAAAAATAAAAATGTTAACACAAAGAGGAGTCGTTTTATATAACAATAAATAGATCTAACACAAAATTTATCAAACAAGAAAAATATCGACTTACACAAAAATAACAAAACACTAACTAACATATCTTGGTTAATTATTAAAACACATTGTTCATCTCGAATTTCTCAAACACATAAAATAGCAAAATCCTAATTATAATTGTTATAAGTATTAAAGACTCCTCCTCTACACCTTCTTCTTAACTCAGTAGACGGATCTCGCCCTCATCAAGAAACTCTGATTTTTTTATGATATTGTCTCTTTCTCTCTTTTGAATCGACACTTATTAGAGCTTTTATGTACAAGAGGCAGACGGTCCCGAAGAATTAAAGTGTTCCTCGGTAACTAGGAGGACAAAAGCCTTTAGTTTGCCACTTCTTTATGTAATGTGTTTCAGATTTGCATAATTATATTAGTGAGTTATCTTCTCTCTTTTAGAAATATAAGGTGTTGAGACACAAGCATAAGCTAAAAAGAAACTTGGGGGAGGTATTCTCAGACGATATCGACCGCCCGTTTAAAGAAGTCATCAACAACTAATGAGCCTAATCTCTATATCGACATAAACATGGTGCGTCGCTATAGCTTGTTCTTTGAAATGCCCCGTGTTCATAATTGAATATTTGTGCATATACGCGACTTTTCTTTGTTTCTTAGATAGTTTGTGGATATTTGATATACTCCCAAGAGTCTACTTCCGTAGAGAGAAGAAGAACAAAACGACACAAGTAGAGTAAAGGGCCAAAGAAACAGAGCAACCTGCTCTTATTCACGATAAATAATTTTTGACAAGTCCTACAACTAGGAAAAAAGGGTGAAAACCCCTTTGCTAATTAGAGTCTTTCATATCATGTTTTCTATAGATAAGTGAGTATTGCTATTCTAGATTTTTATGTCATTTATCTAAGAAAGAATGAGTTGGTGACGTGTCAACCGACTAGTCTATGTCAAAGTGGAGAAGGAGTTGAATGTTAGGGAGTGACACTTTGATGTTTTAAATCTCTAACGATCTTTCTTGTAATCAGATCTTTCTGTTTATAAAGTTTGAGTCTTTCTTATATTCATAAAGTTTCCAACTTTGTTACCAAGTTTGCACCTTTGCTTAAAGTTTGCATCTTTGGATTAAAGTTTACATATTTGAGTAAAAGGAGAGATCTTTGAGTGAAAGCTATAATTTTTATTACATTCGGAGAAAGTTCATAGTTTTGTTCTTAACAACTGAAGCATTTGTGAGCAAAAGGGACATAGTCAATGGAGACAATCATAGAATCACCATTATCTATTGGGAGATCAGGAGATCGACCAAGATCAAGATTGAGATCTGGAAATATCTATAAATATGTTAATATCTTAGAATAGGAAATTTACCATTT
>OVAN01002812.1:0-31642 GCA_900406275.1 Anastatica hierochuntica
TTTTTGAAAAACAGACAATACAAAGGTGTATTTTTGTAAGTCTCCCTTATAGGATTAACTGTTTTTTTTTTTATTTTTTACCAAGGTGGGACTATTAGACAACTATAATAATAAAAACAATTAGGAAAAACAATTCTGGAAATCGAACCCACATTCTTTTTAAAAACAACTAACCTTTTTACTATCTGACCAACAAATCCTTTAGTGTATCTTTCTATTTTAGTTTAAAAAATATTTAATTTAAAAACGGGTTTTATCCGATCCATTTGTGAAAACACGCAGATCCTACACTTTTAATAGAGAATTTTACGAAATTGCTCTCTCTAGCATAATTAATTTGTTACAAAACTTAATATATTACCAATGGCGTATGTCGTAAATTTTTACAAAACAAAGGTTATATTTTTAAAAATTCTCAGATGTAATTCCCGATTAATAGTATAGAGATAAATTTGTTTTATTTAGAAAATAATACATACAGCTGAGGTCTTTTGCGCAAATGATTCAGTTACAAAATCATAAATATTGGGACGTGGTTTCACATTTATTTTACAGAAATGTATGATAATATATAAATAGAATATTTCTTTTTTTTTTATCATCTGAATTATTACTATTACTATTACAAATTTTGAGAAACAACTATAAGGACAATTCTTCATCGTAAATCGCACATCTTCAGAGAATTGATCCCCTGACCTCTTGGTGTAGAAGTATTAATTAACCATTGATCAACTACTGGACCAAAGAAAATTCCACTAAACAGAATATTATAAAACACAAAAATATTTTATATTAATTTTATTTTTTTTTGTTTTAAACCTTGCTAAGTAGCAAAATTTGTGTCTTAACACAAAACAAGTACTCACTAGTTCCTAAATAGATGTAGCAGTTCGAGTTAATTCAACTAATTGGAATTGTTATTTATACTTGTCCGTCCAAAATAAATACTTGGTATTTCAAGTTTCCAAAAAAATGAAATTGAATATTTGCAAGTTACTTAATCCGACTTGTTTATTACCTACTCAATTACTCAGTGACGGACTTACTTAAAAGGTTGTGTGCAAGTGCCATCACTAATGCTTAAAGGTAAAAATATTTGAGTTTCTAAAGAAAATCATAAGTTTTGAAAAAATTGGGTAAAAATTTACAAATATTTCGATAAATGATATCTTTCGTTCACTCGGTTTCGATAAATTGGGATATTTTCGCCTCTATTATTGATCGGATTCAGCAAATGGATCATAGTTGGTCCACTCGGTTTCTGTCGTCAGTCGGCAAGCAGGTCTTGCTTAAGTCCGTTTCTGCCATTCCCACTTATGTTATGTCCTGCTTTAAGCTCCCGCTTTCTCGTTGTAAGCGTATTCAGTCTGCTCTTACCCGATTCTGGTGGGATGATAAGCAAGATATTCGTAAGATGTCTTTGGTTTCTCTTGAGAAACTTTCTGTACCCAAGCTTGTTGGGGTTTAGGCTTTAAAGATGTGGAGTCATTCAATGATGCGCTCTTAGCCAAAATTTCCTGGCGGTTGCTGAAGAACCCGAATTCCTCGGTGGCTCGAATTCTGTTGGGAAAATATTGTCATTCTTCCTGCTTCATGGAGTGTTCTCAGCCGACAACGATGTCTAATGGTTGGCGTAGGATTATGGCAGGTCGAGAGGTATTGTGCCAAAGAGTTAGATGGGTGGTTGGTGATGGTGGAGATGTTCGTGTCTGGGGGGACTGTTGGCTTTCCACATAATCCCTGGTATCGGTTATGGGTGTGGCTCTGTTGGAGTTCCAAGATTTAAGGGTATCCGATTTATTGCTATCTCAACCGCGAGGTTAGAATTGGGCGCTGATTAAGGAGGTTTTACCTCATTATGATACTTTGATCTCCAATCTAGTGTTAGGTTCGTCTACCCGTCGTGATTCTCTTGTTGGTTATACAATAAATTTGGGGAATACACTTGTAAGAGTGATTACTCTTTGTTGGATGCTGGGGAGGCACGACCGGGTGGAGACTTTAATTGGATGAGAAATATAAGGCGAACAAAGACCCTTCCTAAGTTACAAACTTTTTGTGGAAGGCGATGTGTGGGGCTTTGCCTGTTTGGGCGGCGCTTCACGCACGAGGCATGCTAGAAGATCCTTCTTGTCCGCAATGTGGCTTGCCAGAGACTATTGATCATGTGCTGCTCTAGTGTGTTTTTGCCCAGCGGGTATGGGAGGATGTACCCTTAGATATCCCGATGTTCTCGGACTCTCCCTCTTTGTCTTCTTTTCTCTCTGTCATGCATACATCTAAGGCTTTGCCGCCAATGGGATTGGGTGTTGTGGATATTTACCCGTGGGTTTGCCGGCAGTTGTGGAAGTCTAGGAATTGATTGATTTTCAATAGGGAGGTCGTTCAGGGGACAGAGTTAATTAATATAGCTCTTGTTGGTGCTTGTGAATGGCAACTGGCTGCTTCTCTTCGAGCAAAGGTGATTAGCCATTGCTCTCCTTCTATGAATGGTACAGATGTTTCACCAATGATCTTACCAAGTTTTCACTCTGACTCCCAAGTTGCATTTGCACTTTGACTCTCAAGTATTAGGGATTGACGAGTTGCATTTGCACTCTGACTCCCAAGTTTTGGTCAATTTGATCAACCGTGGCAAAGACCATATTGACATCATTGGTTTTCTTACAGATATCAGGTGTCTTGTCCCTTGTTTTTCTTCTATTGTTTTTTATTTTATTTCGAGAAGTGCGAATTCTGTTGCGGATTGGTTAGCAAAGCGAGCACTTTTGGCTCAAGATGCTTCGGTTCGTGAAGTCTAATAAAATCTTCTTTTGTTGACAAAAAAGAAGATATCTTTGGTTTTAATCCAAAGAACACATTACAAGTGTTCATCAATTGCAGTAATATTTTTGAGATCGAAGTCACAGAGACCAGTTACACACTAAGACCTTTAGTTCATAACAAGCTAGAAGATACATAAATTGTTGTCTTTTTCAAGTTGCAATGTAAACAATAGAGAATTTTGAGAAAAAAAAATGTAAATTATACAAATTAAGAACGTTAGGCATCAGGGAATTCACATAAAATAGATAATGAATGTAGGAAATCTATTAGGGTATCAATTAAGCGTCATTCTAAAACTCAAAACGCGATTGTATAATTTTTCACTCTTGTGACTTCAATTACTTTTCTTAACAACCAAAAAGATTAACTCTCTTTGAATTCAATAAATTAAACATGTATTAAGTTCGAGTTTTGATTAGTTCACAAAGCACAGTAACATCAACTCTTGTTGGCTAAGGATACTTTGTTCATAGGGATTATTTTCAAATAACTAAACCAACTCTCGTAAGTAACCTAAGATCATGAACTAGATGATCAGTCAAATTCAGGCATTAAGAACTATGCAAGTAAAAAATTCTATTGATAATTCCCTAATCAAACAACCCTAAACATTCAATCTCATCAATTCTTTTGAAATCATAAAACCTATCAATGGAATTACTCACACATATTGAAGAAAACATAAAACATATATGAATTGCAAGATATAGTAATTAAAAGGATTCAGAAAACTTCACCAAAAGATTTAGAGTCAGAGATTCACCCTCCTAATTGCTTACAACTCAAAAGCTCCCAAAAGAAGGCTAAAAACAAGTGTGCAAACGTCCGAAGAGGAATATATAGTGTTTTAGGTTTTTTTGATAGAAAATAGACAAAAACACAGAATAAATTGGAAATTTCAGAACTAGCATCAACATGAGGATGGATCAATTCATGATGAGATCAATCTTATCTTCACGGCATTGATGGGTCGACCAATCCATAATAGGATCGATCAATCATGCTTTGAACTTGATCAGATTTCTTCGGTTCATCATTAACTTCCTCAAATCCTAAAGAAACTTCACATTCTTCTCCAAAATAACTCAAACCCCTAAAATACCTAAAAATTCAAAGCAGACTCTGAAAAGCTTAAAAATCATTGAAAACGATATCAAAAGTTAGTAAAAACACAATATATCAACTACCCACACATAATAAGTCATGATGACGATATTACAACTGGACTATAAAGTCGTGGCTTAGTAGAACCTTTCTTTTAAGATTTTATCTTATCATATATGTTCGACCATGACTCCACATGAAACGAAAAATTCATTTTTTCCTAAATCTTTATCGAAAATGGTCGGAATCATTGCTAATTTTTTAGGATCATATAACCGACCTATTTTAAAGAGTTTTAAAACCCTAAAAAAGAAATAGCCACAAATCTATACATAAGTGACAAATGGTCACAAAGACAGCCAAACACAACAGAGTTGCAACCACAATTAACTGCACATAACTGAAACGTCAATACATCCATCCACAAATGATCAACGAGCTCTCCCTCTAAGAACAAACAATCTCATGAAGTCCCTGTCATAAACTAGCTTGCCACAAATGATCTACGAAGTAATCCTAATCTAATAAACCTCGTGATGATGTGCTTATGAACCACACAAACGAGTTCATTAACACTAGTGAAAGCCATGATGCCCTCTAGTCCTTGCGTTTCTCTAACTCATGAAGCATACCGACGAGATTTACTTTATTTTTGAAGGCCACAATGCCCTACAAATGATATTTTCATGAACTACGACTGGTTTGATCCCTTATAAAGGGTAGATAGGCAACCCTTACAATGACACAACTTATAATTGAAACCAACAGGGTGGACGTTAATATCAAGCGAGTCAACCTGATCTGCGAGATCACCCCTACTGGCAATATTGTCCTTCTCAATGACATTAACTTGATATACGAGATTGGAAATTATTACACTAAATCAATATTCTATAAACCACAATCACATGACATGATCCAAGCCATGGTCCGGTCATGGTCATACACCATGGTCGCATAGCCACACACTATGGCTACGAGTCAAGCAACTGCTGCCACTGGATCACGCATCCTACCCAACCAACGTTTAAAGATTATCACAACCTCTCCTCTGAGTTATTGACACTAATCTTTGTAATATAATGACAATGGGTTTATATTTAAATCATTAATATAATATCTCTTTTTCCGTCATCTTATAGAGTTGTTCACTTCTCTACCACCCAAGAAAATCTATGACATTTTAATATTACCATCAATAAAAATATTTTTAAATTCGCCCCTTCAATTACTTGTTATTTGGATTACGTGTTTACACAAAGCATATTATTTGGTATAAAAAACAATCATATACTTCAACACAGTAAAGTTTCAAACTAGCAACACTTTAATATTAAGATACTTTATTTGTCATTTCATGACAATATTAATCATGCAAAAAAGAATTGTTAAATTTAATATGCCTTCTAACACATAAAAAGCCAACAAGACCCAAAACCACTACACTTAAGCTTAACAAAAGCAAGAGCTTTACAATTAAACCAAGCTTTTTCTTTTTCAAAGAGGTATCTAAACGAAAGATGATAATTTACCGCAACATAGGATTGGAAGCATGCACTTAAACCTGCACTACGGACAATAAGAAAGGTCTCTGTGTTAGCTTCAGGTAATTCAACCTCTACTCTTCAACAAGAAAATTGCTCTAAAACTTGTTTAAGCTCCATTAATATCAAGATATCTTCAAAATTACTTCTTTTTCTTCTTATTCCACGTAAACACAAAGGCTCTGATTGATATCATGCAATATCAAAGTTGAGTTGCAGTCGATGTTGTAATTTGAAGTAACTTGCAGTACAAAAATATATTGGTAAAATCTGCAGAATGATATGGTGAATTTATTATGAAAAATTGAGTTATCATTTTTATCAAAATAGCTAACCGGTGTCTTTTATGATGTATAAGTTTTAGTATGTGTTATTAATAGATTTTTTTTTAATAAATATGATAATACAAAGGGAAAAAATGATGATCTTAACACAACAAATTGAGAGGAGCAAGTGGGCTAGTGGTTGCACCACCTTTGCTGCCATCTCATAGAACCAGGATTCGAAGCCTACATCTACCTCTAATGAGAGGAACTACTTGTCATTAGGCTAGACGACAAAAAACAACAAATTAAAAATCAGAAAATAATAATAAAAAATGACAATAATTCCATATCATATTTACTATTACATCACATATATTATTCATATATTGGCCATAGGTTGTTGACTCTTCTTCTTCGAATTATCTCGACCAATACTATATCCTTCTTCAAAATTAGCATATGAGATCTTATAAAGCCTTACTTAATCTTCAGGAACCATAGTAGCTTGCATAATTCAGTTATGATTCTTGACATCATAACGAGGCAAATTTTCTAAGATCTTCATTTTTTTCCAAATTTGATGAAGTGATGCATGCCATCTATTAAACTATTTTTTTTTCTTAGGAGCACGTGCTTCAAATTTTGAAGGATGGTTCCTGATATTTTCCCTACTATTACCTCTACACGGGGCTAAAATCCTCTATTATTTTCATATCCATATATTGTGTATTGTAACACTAATGAATCATGTGTACACCCAAATGCGCCTAGCCATACATGCTTAAAGATCATATTTAGATCGCATATGCCTTTTATGTTTAGACTTGTTTGTCCATGTTTGTCCCAATACTCAATTGCATCGTAACCTCCAGCCATTACTTTGACATGTGTTTCGTCTAGGGTCCCAACAGATCCACTAAAAAAGGCTAATAATTTGAGTCTTGTCATAGCTTACGTGGACAATGTTGGAGTTTTTAAATTCTCACATGCAAGACTCTCTATTGCGTCCAGTATTGCATGAAACTTTCGATAAACAGTTTTTTGGGAATGACCAAACGATAGTCCAACATAACGTTGTGTATCATTTTGGGAGAAAGTAAGGAGAAATATCACCACCATCTCGTCAACACTTATATGATCCGTATTGTGTAAGTTGTATTGTTGCTCCAATATTGTACATAGGTTATGGGATGTTTATGGATGCATCTTTAAAATGCTCTTGAAATGTACTGGATTTGTAAACCCAATCCTCTTTCTCTCGTCATTGGTTGTTTGAAAAAATGATGTTGATAATACTTCATCAAAGGTTTTACTGTTATATCTATGTATTATTCGTCTTTAAAATCGTATAGTTCTAGATTCTCTTCTCCTATAAGATTTTCTAAACCTCGAGATATAGCTCATTTAGTCGTATGACCTATAAATACAAGAAAAGGAAAATAGAATATGATTAGATCATATATAAAAATTATAAAATATATAGTTATTTAAAAAGACATTTATTAAAAACCCTAAAGTAATAAAACCGCATAAAACATAATTGCATTTAAAACAAAAAAATGTTAAAGAATTTTAATCTTCAAGATCAATCCTCAGTTGTTTTGGTTGTCCATCACCACCCATTTTTCTAGCTTCATCTTTATATCCCACTTCTTTGAATAATCACATCATCTTTGCATGAGAAGGGACCTCATCGAACTGTGTACTATTTTCCATGCAGCTTTTTTTTGATGTTTTGCTCTAGGTTGCTACTTGGAAAATAACCAATTGCAACTTTGGAATTTATTGAAGTGAAATCCAATGAAGTCTCCAAGATGATCATATCTGGTATAACCTTCCAAAAATATATGTCTTGATCACGTTCTTTGTAGACCATAATTTCTCGAGTAAATAGATCCTCTTTTAGCACTTTGATACAAGCCCACCAGAATTCAGTCTACCTTTTTAAACCTAAAATTGATTACAAAATTATATATGCCTCTTTATATGGCTGAGCTTCATTCTTTTCTCGATGCTTTTTGCTTCTGCCACTTGAACACGACAAATTTCCATCATTTCTTTGAATGCTCAGGTATCACTATTTTAAATGAATTTCTTCGTCATGGTATGATTTTTCCCGATTCCGTAATAAATCTTTCCCTCGATTACTTTTGTATAGAGTAACACATGCATTTTTTCTGATTAACTACTTTGATGGACCAATAAGCAAGAATGAAGGAGATTTCACTGAGTTGTTTTGTAATTTTCGTTGCACATCGTCACTAGAAACAAGGTTTGAATCTTCTACATTACCTTCTTCTGTTACCGGCTAATATGTATAGGTTGGCTCCCTCTCTTCTTCGTCACAATTTTTGCATTGTGTACATAATTTCTGGTCTACTTATTTAACGACCAAATATATGTCTCCTAAGCTCTATATCTGGGATTCCATTTTCATGAATTTGTTTTATATATTGTATTTCATGTACAACATTTTCAAATATTTGTACTATAAAGACCGAAACAATAAAAGTAATAGAAATTAGATTTTTAGAAATGATTAATGTAGATTCTATTATTACAAATATTTTTTTTAAAAATAGTCAACACATATTCTTTACGTAAATAATGCCTACCATAACTAGTTTTTTGAGTATGTCATGATAGCATAAACTTGACTAATAGAACCATAAGTAATATTTAATTTAACTTTAATTTATGTATCATTGCACGATCATTCCACCATTCAATATCTATCTCAATCAAGCCAATGTTGTCATATGTCATAACTCTGGTGAAATTTACCAGACTCTTATACGATGCTCATTTACTTTTTAAGTTGTCATATTTACTCTTGATACAATCCCAAAGAACATTAATACCATTTTCTACAAAAACTCGTTACAAATACGCTCTCTTCCGGTTTCTTACGTCAGCTTTTATTTGTGTCTAATCTTGGCCAATTCACAACCGAGAGAAGCTCCAAGTATAACCCAATAAGTTTATCTTCCTAAATAATTAGTTTCTATAATTTATATTAAAAGAATTAAATACAACACTTCCAATGTTTAGAATTATGTTTAGAATTTAGCATGTTACTTTTACAATCACCTTTGGACGAGTACCTCTGCCAATATCATCGGCACCATTGTCATCACCACTATCATTAGAAATCTTCATCAAAAGCATTTTTTAATATAATCAGAAACAATAAATATTATTAGATCAAAAGTAGTGTTTAGAAATTGAAACAAAAATCATCAAGCCACCTATTTGTAAAATTTAATCATAAGGTATAAACACTGACATTAGATTGTTTTTTCAAAAAGATAAAATGAAATCAATTCAAAAGTTAAAATTTATTTATAGTAACAAATTTTTTCAATGTGAGAAACTAATATGTAAGATTTTGGTAATTAACAAATAAAGAATATTTGACTAAGTTAAAACAAAAATATACTTTCAATACATTTATGTGTATAAATTAATAAATCAAAAACTATTATTAAAAAAAAAATGATAACACAAGGATTAAAAAGAAATTATGCTTTGGTTGGTAATATGAGTTACCATGTAGTATGATTGAGTTATGGATTTAACTCAAAGTTAAATAAAAAATGTTACCAATCATGAATTGAGGCTCTGATTGGTAACATGCGTTATCACCGTTGAGTTGTAGTAAATGTTAGAATTTGATGTAACTTGCAGTAAAATTTGTGTAGTGTAGTCTGCATTATTATGTAGTTTGTTTGATGTAACAGTAAGAGTGATAATCTTTATCAAAACAGTTGATTAGTAACTCTAATGATGTATAAGTTGCTCTAAGTGTTAGTTAAAAAAAACTAAATTATATTTTTATATTTATAAATAATTTATCAAAAAAACTAATTATATTCTATACTAATTTTAGTATAAAATTTTAAAAAAGAAAAGTTAATAACCTCCATTTCATAGTATATTTACAATTCTTTCTCATATTTAATTTACATATTGACAATCCGTTGTTGTATTTTTTTCGGTGAAATTCTTCTTCTAAATTAATTTAATCAAATAAAAATAAGCAACAAGTCTATAAACTTTTAAGTGTGAAAATATTTATTAATAAGTATGAAAGACTTGTATAATAATGAGCATTAATAAATTATGAATAATGATTTAAAAAGAATATAAAGAAATTCACATTTAAAATGATAGAAATAAAAAAAAATTTGAATCATTCAAACATATTTTTGAAAATTAAAAAAAACGAATATTGCTGATGAGTTTTTATAAAGAAAATATGGAGTTAGCTAAACAAAATTTTTGACCAAGTTGACCAACCCTATTAATTAGATTTTTTTTTTAAATTGTTGTAAAATTATTGTATATTTTGAGAAAAAAATAATTTTGAAATAGAAAAATTGAAAAGAAACAAAACAAAACTACAGTAGAAATGTCGATTGGATTTTTTTTTAAAACTTAACTCAACTTCTACTTCATCGGTTTATCTATGATTTTAGATTAACTTTTGAGTTATCAATTTAACAAATGATCTAACTTAAAATTATAATTCAACTGTAGCTCACTATAACTCAAACTCAAATTTTAAAATTTTGATTTAACTCATGATTGGTAACATTTTTAGTTATCAATGAATTAAATCCATAACTCAACCTTAATTCATGATAACTTTTGTTACCAATCAAAGCACCATGATTGGTATCAAGAGTTATCATGAGTTAAGATTGAGTTATGGTTTAATTCATTGATAACTCAAAAATGTTACCAATTATGAGTTAAATCAAAATTTTAAAATTTGATTTTGAGTTATAGTTGAGTTATAATTTTTAGTTATATTATTGTTAAGTAAAAAATTGATAACTCAAAAATTAATCTAAAATCATAGATAAAGGCTTTGATTGGTAATATGAGTTATCATGAATTAAGGTTGTATTATAGGTTTAACCCATTGATTACTCAAAAAAGTTACCAACCACAAGTCAAATCAAAATTTTAAAATTTGAGTTGGAGCTATAGTGAGTTATACTTGAATTATACTTTTTGCTTATATCATTTGTAAAATTGAGAACTTAAAAGTTAATGCAAAATCATAGAAAATATGTTGAAGTTGAAGTTGAGTTAACATAAAAAAAACCAAAAGGACATTTCTATTTTAGTTTCATTACATTTCCTTTTCAATTTTACTAATATTGTTTCTAAAGATATACAAAGGTTTTACAATAATTTGAAAAAAAACATTTAATTAAAAGGGTTTGTCAACTTGGTCAAAGATTTTGTTTAGCTAACTCCGTGTTTTCTTTTAAAAATCATCAAAAACAATACTAATTTTTTAATTTTCAAAATTTTTTATCATATTGAATATTATTTTTTTAATATTTCTTAAAAATCATTATTCATAATTTATGAATGCTCATTGTCAAATATATTTAGAAGCCTTTTATACATATTGTTAAATATTTTAACACTTAAGAATTTATAGTTTTGTTGCTTATTTTTCTTTGATTAAATTTCTATAGAAGAAGAATTTAACAGGTAAAAGGATACTACAATGGTTAGTCAGTATGTGAATTAGATTTGAGAATTAATTGTAAATATAATATAAATGAAAAGCATTAACATTATAACTCTTTATAACTCTTTATAACTTTTTATATATAACTAGGATAGTATATAATTAGTTTTGTAATAAATTATTCATAAATATTTAAGTACAATTTATTTTTATCTACGGTTACAATAATTTATACATCATAAAAGTTATACATCATAAAAGTTATCGGTCAATTGTTTGATAAGAATGATAACTCATACTTTTATAGCAAACATACTACATTATTCTGCAAACTCTACCGCACAAATTTTATTGTAAGTTGTATCAAATTATAACATCTATTGTAACTTAACATTAATAACTTTACTAAAAGCAGTTTCACGATTTCGAGTTAAATTTTGAATTAACAATTTAACAAAGGATATAACTCAAACCTTTTTATTAACAAAGCAAACACAAAAGAGTTTGAGTTATATTGAGTTAGAGTTGATTTATCATTTTAAATTATGTCCTTTATTAAATTGTTAGCTCAAAATTTAACTCAAAATCATGAAAAATATGATAAGTCAGTGTTTGAGTTAATATTTAGAAATTGTTTCTCTTTCCATCGCCACACCTATTGTTTATTTCATTTTTTAATCTTTTTTTGTTAACTTATTTTAATATTACGACACAGTAAAACATACTACAATAACTTCAACAAAATATTTTTTCTAATGAGTGAAATATTGTCAACTTAATCAAAGATTTCATTTTACTAACTTCATATTATTTAATATTTTTATTTTCTGAATTCGATTTGAGTAGTTGACAAAAAAATAACCGATTTAAGTATTTCAAAATTTTTTTCCTATTATCTTAAGTTTTAAAGTTTATATCTTATTTTATTTTTTATTTTATAAATTTCTAAAAATCTAGTGTTAAGCATATATCCATGTTTTTTGTCGAGTATATAATTATAAGCAATAACAAAAGCCAATATATATATAAAATACGAGTCAAAACTGCAAATGTCCTATAAAAGTATATGTTAATTAGGTATTAGACTACACATCTTGTTTATTTTAATTTCTCATATTTAAACAAATATAATTTTGTTGTTAAGTTTTGTTTGTGTCATCAGCCTAGTGACTTAGTAGTTTCCTGAAAAGGGCATCACCCCGGGTTCAAATAAATGAGCTTGGCCAACAGAGGTGGTAACCACTGTACCACTTGTGCCGCTCAATTTTTTTGTTAAGTTAGAAATAAGTTATTAACATTTTATTTTTTAATTTACTTTTAGTAACATTTATTGCAATTTATACATCATAAAAGTCATCAGTCAGCACATTTAATAAAAATGGTAACTCATATTTTTACAAGAAATTCACTGCAGTATTATGCAATTTCTACCTCATAATTTTTACTGCAACTTATATCAATTTTAACATTTATCGCAACTCGATTATGGTACTGCATGTTACCAATCGAAACCCAGATTCTACTTCATCCTATTTTTTTTGGATTTGAGTTATCTTTTGAGTTTTGAATTATAAATTTAAAAAAGAGCATATCTCAAAATATTAAATAATCCAAAGCTCATCATAATTAAATCTTACATAAAAAATGTTTAATTCATGATTGGTAACATTTTTTAGTTAACTTTCAGTTATCAATAAAATCTAGAGTGTAGGGATGTAACTTTGATATTTGAGTTTTGAAATGGGCCTATGTAATGTTTGGGTTTCAGTTTTTTATTTGGAATTTGTCCTTTTTCCTTTCCATTTGTTATATTTTTTTTAGAAAAAAATTCACAAGAGTACAAGAGTTGGAGAGAAAGAGCATCATAGAAGACAACCAGAAGGTGTCACCAAAACACTTAAAAATACAACGATAAAAAAACAATGAAAGGAGCCAAGGGGATCAGCTGAGGGTCTTTAGGTATAAGAACATAGTAAAATTTATTCAATAGAAATTAATCTTGATATATCAAAGGTTAACGAGTACTAAAAGTATCTACAATGACAGTTTTTTACCAAAAAATAAAACATAAAAAAGAATCTCTCATTTGAGAGACTTGTGTCTCACATGAGAAATTTGAAAGACTTATTTCTCCATTTGTCATCTTCTAATTGGTCAATTATTTATTTTTAGTTTTCAATTATGTAATTAAAAATAATAATATAAATATATTTAAAATCTCAAAATAAGAAACTCACCATTGTGGATGCTCTAAGTATTGAGACAATGATTAACGGTACAACTCGACAAGTGTTAAAAGACTTATGATATTTGATTTTTTTGTGGTAAACTATGATATTTGATACTCACTCGTGTTCTATATTCTAGCAATCGTTTTAGTTTTAGATGATGTTTTCAAGTTTTAATGCAAAAATTTAAAGTTTTTTAAAAAGTATTTGAGTTGGTCATTTTATTAATGAAAATAATATTTTATGCATATTACAAATAAAAGACAATAAACATATAAATAAAAATAAATGGAATAAAAGAGAAGCAAGTGAGCAGTGGTTGTACCACTTCTGCTGCCGTCTCACAGAACCAGAGTTCGAACCCTGCATTTGCGTCTAGTGAGAAGAACTACTTGCCATTAGACTAGATGACAATAAATAACATAAATAAATTTAATAATTTTCCTTATGGATGGATCCGCCTGTGTAGGTGTGGGTATAAGTGTACCCACTAAAATATAGATAATTGTTTGTTTTACATTGGACAAAGTTGTTTAAGTGACAAAATGGCATTAGATGCACACCCATTATTTTATGAGATAATAGGTTCAATTCTCTCCATCTCCAATTTTGCATCCATTAAAATAACTAGATGCCTCTCCGCGCAATGCGCGGATAAATTATTCGTCACTTACCATTTAGTAACTCGTTTGTTTTAAATTAATTTCTAATTTCCTATAACAATTAAATAATGAAATAAATACTCAATAGAAATTAAGTAATGAAATTTTAAATCTTTTAAAATGATTTAAAAGGAATTTGTCATGTCATAAATTATAACCAATTAATTTAGATTAGGTTGCCATGTCATAATTTTTGGTTGAAACTCATTATGAAGAAGACATGTGGCAAAGTCACTTGTCAATTAATGTATAGGGGATGAGTTAAATTCGTCCATGCCGTCAAATCTATCATACCCTAGGATGGCTCTACGATGACTCATTAAAAAATTTTTCTAAAAGTTAATTTTAGGTTTTCGATGTGATAAAATCTCATCGAGAGAGCATTTAAATTTTCTTGAATTGATCTCTTCTCGTTAACATACAATTCATTTTTCATAAAACCTAAAAAGAATAATTATTAGAAACTATCGATCGAATATTCGAAAATTAGGGGACAAATTGTTAAACCATGCATGAGCTCAGACCCACTAATCGGATTGCTATTTTATTATCCACGATAGCATTTTGAAAAAAATGCAGTTTTTGGAAGTCCTTCATGATCAATCCCACCAATTATGACCTAAGGTAGTCTAACAACGATCATTCCCTTACTGAACCAAAAGAGAAAAATAAACTAAAAAGCACCAAAACGCCATGCCACGCTTACCATGAATCGCCACCATAAAACCATTGAACCAGTTTCTTTACTGTCGCAGCAAGGGAGATTGATTAAACTGAGACCATCGAAATGCTTACCTCCAAAAAACGGCAATCGCCGTCGCTCTATAAGGAGAGAAAAATAGAGGACAAAACCATCACTCCACAAAAAGCCGCCAACTCCCAAAAACTATACATGTAACAACCCTAGTGAAAGAGTAAAACGCAGACAAGGAAAATCGTGTTATCGCCGAGAAATTTTCATTCAAAAAAGATGCTGGAATAAACGATTTCAATGGATGGTTTTGGATCCCAAAGTACATAAAAGGAATTTTTAATGATTTTTAAATAGTTTTTAAACCGTGGAAATGAATAATGCGGAAAATTTAGTGGATTAAAAATGCTCGCAATTCAGTATGTAGCGTCATTATCGGACTAGTAAATTATTCGGTAATTATTACTAAATTTTATGATAGGAATGATTAGTATGAATAATATAGAAATGTTTTGGTTAATGAAAAATACGTTTTTGTTATAGGAAAATAATTTTGGTTCTCTGGAATTATTTTCTTACTGTTTGGATCAGATGTGGTACGTGTGCAGGACGCATCTGAACGTATTACGTCCGGACGGTTTAGGAGTGTGCTAACTTGATTCTCTCTTGCTAAGCAGCTGACAACGTGTCTCCGATTGATAGTACCGCCTCCAAGCTGCTATTGTTGTGACCGGATTGATAGAATTGGTGGCTAGCCACAAATCTCATCCAAAATGGATAGATTTGCCGACTAGACACTAAGAAGGCTCCTATTGGTTGCATGGGACAGCAAATACACAAGATCCTTGCTATCCACGACCTAAGCAACCTAATTAGTTATTTCTCATCCTATAAATACCCATCATGAACCCCTTAGTTCATTTTCCTCACCAAAGTTCCACCATAGCACCTATATAGCTTCTGAACAATCCATAAGACCACTCGAGCGAGTATCTGAGCTTTGGTAAAATTCTAATATTAGCTTTTCGTTTCTTATTTAGTCTTTATTTCTAATCTTAGGTATAAAATAGTTCTTTCTTTCTCAACTATATGGATGCTCAAAAAAATAAGTTTATAAATTCTTAATTTATTTCGTTAAAGGTTCAAGGAAAACCGACTATGAGATAGGAGTGTTCTAAGTCCGAACACGTTATCCAATTATCGAGGTGATTCTTGTTTATGAGTTGGTTTTTCAATCAACGCATGCAAAACAGAGCATTGTTTGTTCCGTGCATGATTGTTTATTGCTTGCTTGATTGTTAAATGCACAGTTAGGTTGCTAATATGATTAATATTGCGTGGTTGTGAGAGATATTGGGCTATATCATTCGTAATTCGGCTCAGGAGTATAACACATATTTGATGCAGGATATCATTACGAGTGTGGTTATTCTTGATTGATTGATTTATATCATTTGGGTTTCGACTCAGATGGTGTAACATGATTGAGCATGTTAACGTGGCAACCTTTCCGGCCACGATCTCAGAGTCGTGAGTGTTCGACACACTAGGAGAGTTTCCTGAGAGTCACTGGTGTTCACTCGAAGGATGTGACTTGTCCGAGGCCGTACCAAAATTTTTCTCGGGTAGGAAACGAATACACGTGTGATAAGGCTTGATATAATCTTTCATCATTTTCTATGGAATTGGTTGCGAAGGATAGTCTTGAAGGAATTTCAGGTGATAGAGATTTCTGATTTCAACCTCGTGATCTCTTTGATAAATGATCTGATGGATCCTAAACTGTTGGAGAACCTTGGAGATGTTGATGAATTCAGGAATCGATTCGAATAATGACACAAGTGCTTATGAAATAACACTTGATACTACCGAGTTAGGCTAAGATATCAAAAATTTAGCCAAAAGTCCGCATTGAACTCAAGAGAATCACTCTATGAGTTTAAGAAAAAGCTTTCAAAGTTTTTTAATAAAAATTTTGGATGATCTTCTCCTAAATAGTTTGACAATATATATAGAAAAGAAATAACCCTAAACTAAAATAAAATCAGAATAAACCCCTATTCTGAAAAGGAATCTCAAAAATAAAAAAAAAATCTAAAATAATGAAATGAACACAAAATCTCGTCTTCAGCAAGGGGATCGATCGATCCATGGATCAGATTGATCGATCTGCTCCATTGTTTTGTGATCGATCGATTTGGTTTATAGATCGATCGATCTGGGGTTGCACAAGGTGATCGATCGATTAAGGGTGATTGATCAATCTGATGAAGTAATCGATCAATCAGTTACTCATGAAGCTTCTTCATATTTTTGAACGAATTCAAACATTGCCTCCTTAAGTCTTTTGATCCTGGCACGTGTAAATGGTCCTTCCAATACTAGCAACGCATCCCAATCAAGTGTCTTTGTCCAGCTCTCATCTTCCTCCTCCTTTTGGAAAGGATTTGCCCTCAAATCTGGCTCATCTGCGACCAAGTCAGAACATTGAAGGTAGAACTTACGTCATACTTACCTTGGAGATCAAGCTTGTAGGTGTTATTGTTTATTCGCTCAAACAATTCAAAAGGACCATATGTCTTTCGCAACAGCTTTGACTTCCGCTCATCAGGAAATCGTTCCTTTCTTGTATGTATCCAAACCCGGTCTCCGGGTTCGAAGATAACCTCTTTGCGCTCCTTGTTAGCATGTTGTTGGTATTACTCAGTCTTGACATGTGAGAACGGGTTAAATCCATACACAAGCTGAAATGGTGAATACTTGGATGCAGAATAAACTGAATAATTTTATGCAAACTCAATATGCGACAAACAATTCTTCCAAGTCTTAATATTATTTTTAATCAAAGCACACAATAGAGTTGACAATGTTCCATTCACAACCTCAGTTTATCCATCATTATGATAGGAAGTGTAAAACATCAGTTTGGTTCCCAACTTATCCCACAAAGTTTTCTAAAAGTGACTAAGGAACGTAGTATTCTTATCCGAGACTATTGATCTATGCATTCCATGCAACCTAACAATCTCTCTAAATTAAAAATCAGCAACCATGGAATCATAATCAGTTTTATGACATGGAATGAAATGTGCCATCTTAGAAATCTATCAGCAACCACAAAGATAAAGTCCCTTCTGTTTCTAGTTCTAGGTAACCCTAAAACAAAGGTCATAGATACATCTACCCAAGGTTCAGTAGGAATAGATAAAAGATTATATAAACCATGCGGTTGAGCCTTAGTTTTGGCCTTCTTGCACGTGACACACTTGCCACATATCCTTTCCATGTCATGCCTCATCCATGGCCAGCAAAAATGCTCATGTAGTGCACTCGACATCTTGGCAATGCAATAGTTTCCCTTAAACCTCCTCCATGAGCTTCCCTAACAAAAAATTCTCTCAAAGAACACACACAATATGTTCTCAAAGAACATGAATCCATCAAGCTTAAATTCTTGTCTACATTAAGCTTATCACAAGACCTATAGATTTCTTGAAAATCAGGATCATTCTCATAATAAATCTTTATCTGCTAAAATCCTAGCATCTTAGTCTCAAGAGTAGTAAGAAGGACATACCTGCGAGAAAGGGCATCAGCTACCATATTCTCCTTACCTTGTTTGTAGCAAATGACATAGGGGAGAGGTCTCAATGAATTTGACCCATCGAGCATGTCTCTTGTCCATCTTTTGTTGTCTTTTGAGATGCTCCAAAGATTCATGATTTGTGCATATCACAAAACACCATTGGCCACAAGTAATGTTGCTATAGCTGAAGTGCCCGAACTAATGCATAAAGCTCCTGTCATATGTAGGGTAATTCAGAGTAGCTCCTCCAGACTTTTAACTAAAGTAGGCGATGGGTTTGTGTTCTTGTATCAACACTACTCAAATACCTACACCGGACATATTATATCCAATTTCAAAGGTTTTTGAAAAATTAGGAAGCATAAGCAAAGGTGCGTTAGTCAACTTCCCTTTGAGCATCTGAAACGTTTTCTCCTGCATCTGTCCCCACTTAAAATCAACGGTTTTCTTGATCATCTCGGTGAGTGGGGATGCCATTATGCTAAAATCTTTAATAAATCTCCTGTAAAATCCAGCTAAACCATGAAAAATCCGCACTTCTCCAGTGGTCGATGGAGTAGGTGATGTGTACATAACTTAACACATATTTAACATCATTTAGTATATGTTTTAGTTGCATTTAGGGTGTACATAATGCATTTTAGTGTTAAAATTCATATAGTTTAGGAATTGAGTCTAGCTTAGGATTATTCGCATTTTGCATGCATTTCTTTGCATTTTTTAGGAAATGAATCTTGACAAGAAAGAGAGGAGTTTGGAACTTGATTCTTGGTGAAAATAAAGTGAACAGCAAGCATTAGTCAAGGAAAAATGAAGAAGAATCAAAGGAAACGAAAGAGAATGAAGATGAATCTAAGGAAGAAAAAGGGAATGAGGAAGAATCAAAATGAAGCCAAAGATGTGTGGAGCCATGGAGTTTGGATGTTGATTCAAATATTTATGAAGAGAAGCAAAGAAGAGGAGAATCATTTGGAATCAACATATGGTAGGCCTTGCAAAGAGGAAGTATATGCAAATAATACGCCATTCTGAAAGAAACTGAAAATGCAAGAAGATGTTGCTACCAAATGCATGCCACTAGCGACCCAGGCGCATGCACAGGGTCGGTAGTGGCATGCACAAACGAGAAAATGAGCTTTAGGGCTATCTAAGCTACCTAATAAATTTCATCTCCCTTCCCTATAAATATAATCTCTTAGCCTCCAAGAACACTTAAGCTACCTAAACAATAGTTTTTCCATATTTTTTAGTTTGTTTATAAGATTCAAAACAAGTTTCTAAATACTTTGTTCTTGGATGTTATTTATTTATCTATGCATTTCAAATTTCTTTGATTATTGTTCTTCATTTGTTCTTCCTTGTTCTTCCTCAAAGTTTCTTCATTTCTCTAAGATTCTTCCTTTCTTACAAAGTTGGGATTTTTCTTAGATTTTCTTGAGTTTATTTGCATTTAATCATCTCATCCGCGCTCAATTTCTTCTAACTTCAAGCATGGATTCTAAAGAAGTTTGTGACACTTCTTAGATTTCCATAGGTCTTAGTGAGTACAGAACATTAGATCTTGAGATATGGTAGTTTCATGTTAGATCTAAGATTATAATGGGAATTAGACTAGATCTTGACATAGATTCCTACTAGAATTTTTTAGATCTTCAAAAGTTACATGCTTGCTCATTGACGCCTAGAAAGTGTTCGATGAAATGCTTGAGACAAAAAGTCTATGTTTTTCACTTGGGCCCATGAGAGTGGATGTTACCTAGGTGCTAGATGGTTAGAAGGACTTATAGATCAATATCACTTATATGTTTAGATAGGCAAAAAGCAAGAGTTGAGTCTTGTGATGTGCATGAGTGAATAGATCTTCGCCATGAGAGTGGGTTGATCGAAAAAGGAGGGTTGCTTGGCCTAGGAATAGCTTTGATCATCTAATAAAGTCTAGAGAAACCCAATTCCATTCTTGGATTTAATTCTAAACAATCGCCGTGTCTCAAGATCGATTTCTTCTATCTTGAATCTTGCACTGTTTCTCTTGGTTTTGCGAATTAGCTACTAGCTTTAACCTTGTGCTTGCTTTCTTGATTCATTCGTTGCATATGTGTTAGTGTGTTTAGGTTTTTTTTGCACTTAGGTTAGTATTAATTTTCAACCGTCACTCTCTTTCTATTTGCTTAGCCTAGGAGATATTGTATACTCCTAGTGCTTGAGTCTCTAGTTCTCGTGGGTCGATCCTTAAGTACTACAATTGACATACTCGTATACTTGCGGTTTAATGAGGATTGTTAGTTGATTAAGGTTTATAAATTTAAACTTGAAGTTAATCACTAGCGAAATCTAGCCTCATCAGTAGGCCAATCTTGAATTGTCTTAACCTTCTCCTCATCAACATGTACTCCTTGGGAATAAATAACAAAGCCTAGAAAATTAATTTTATCTGAACAAAAGGTTCACTTATTCAAGTTAGCAGAGAGATTTTCCTTCATAAGAGACTAGCACCAATTCCAAGTGAATAACATGATCATCAAGACTCTTGTTGTAAACTAAGATATCATCAAATTAAACAAAAAAAAATTTGCCAATAAAATCTCGGAAAACACGGTTTATCAAACGCATGAAAGTACTAGGTGCATTGGTTAATCCAATAGGCATGACTAACCATTCATATAATCCATGTTTCGTCTTAAAAGTTGTTTCCCATTCATCTCCTTCTTTCATTCTATTTTGATGATAGCCACTCTTCAGATCTATCATAGAAAACATCCTAAAGCCATGAAACTCATCTAGCATATCATCTAACCTAGAAATGGGATGACAATACTTTACCGTAATGTTGTTGATGGCTCTGCAATCGACACACATCTTCCAAGTTCTATCCTTTTTGGGTACCAACAACACGGTACAACACATGGACTTAATCTTTCCTGAATGTATTGTTTCTCCACCAGCTCGTCAACCTGCCTTTGAATCTCCTTGTTTCCACCATATTTGTTCTATAAGCAGGACGATTTGAAAGTGAAGCTCCAGGGATGAAATCAATATGATGTTTGATATCGCTTATGGGTAGGTAAAACTTCTTAAAATTCCTACGAAAGACCAGACATTTACTCAGAAGATGTGGTGCCAGGTTAGCTAAACTCATAAGAGTTTCCTTGTAGAAAATTAAAATAAAAGGCTATCATGTTAAAAAATCGCCTTCACTAGGTTACCAGATCTCACAAACAAGTTAGTAGATTCCACAGGTTTACTCTCACATGCCTTTTTCTGGGGTTCTCTTAGGCTCTCATTTATTTTATGATTAGTGTTTAGGGGTCACTCACAATTAGTTGATTTCTTTTTATTTAAGTTGTATCTAATCAGCATGTATCTCTTGAGGCGTCATAGGAATGAGTGTGATCTTCCTCCCATTGTGTCGGAAGGTGTGGCGATTTGTATACCCATCATGAAACGCCTTCTTATCAAACTGTCATGGTCTTCCCAGCAGCATATGGCATGCACTCATAGGTAACACGTCGCAAAGAACTACATCGTGATAACGTCCTCTCGTCAATGGAACAAGGACCTGCTTTGCCACCCTCACATCACCTCGTTCATCCAGCCATTGAAGTTTGTAAGGATTAGGATGCTTTTTTGCCAACCCCAACTTCAGAACCATTGTAAAGCTAGCAACGTTAATACAACTACCTCCATCTATAATGAGACTGCACACCTTATCCTAGACTTTGCGACGAGCATGAGACAGATTCTCGAACTGCTCCTTATTGCCCTCATGATCTTTCACACTCAGACTCCTTTTCGTCACCAACAAATCGCCGTTAATTGCTTCATCTTCGATTTCAGTTTCAAATTCCACAACTTCTTCTTCATCAGTTTCGACATCTCCATGTCTAGAAACACCAAGGCTCTCTTGTTTGGACATTCATTTGAGTAATGACATCTTCCTTGACACCTAAAGCACTGGACATCCATGTTTATGGTTGCACTTCCTTCTCCTTGTGCAATAGATTTGCCTTTAAAACATTGTCTGAACTAGTTGGTTTGCTTTCCTCATTGGGCTTCCCATCATAACGAGGTTTGGAATAGTTTATCTTGTTATCCTTATAGTAAGATAGCTTAGAAGAAGCCCCATAAGGAGATCTCAGCGTACTCCTCCTCTTTATCTGCATCTCGATTAAGTTGGCCTTATGCAGAAGCTCTTTCATTTCAACATAGTGCTCCAACTCCACCTTATCTTGTATCTCTCGGTTCAATCCTCCAATGAACGTAGCCATAGTAGCTTCTCGATCTTCCTTCAAATATGTGCCTTAATCATCAAAGACTCCATCTCCTGGAAGTATTCATCCACACTTCTACTTCCTTGTGTATGCCTTGATCATGTACTTGATCAATCCTTTCATGTATACTCTCAATCTCATTCCGCATCATTTTCTGCATCTACCCAATCAATGCTTGCATCTGGATATTTGGAATAGTGAGTTGTGTGGTGGGTCCTCCTCTTCCTTATTATTAGACATGTCTTCCCTACATAACTCAGCAAACATTTAGTAATAAAAGTTCATCAAGTTTTTCTCTCAAGTTTTTATCCCTCAAGTGTTTATCCCTCAAACTCTCTTAAGACTCTCACTGAATGATTCTCACAGAATTCTTATGGAATTAATAGCCAAATAGTAATCATTGCCAACCCAAAACGAAGCATGAAATGTATCTTCAAGTAGACAACAAAGAACTAAAAGGAAGAAGGATTTTAGATGAATTTTTTTTTTGTTTTTTCCACAACTATAAGAAACTATGGTTTCAGGTTACATGGAGAAAGAAACAGGAAGAAAGCTAAAAAAAACAATTCGACGGAAGAGACAAAAAAAATTTGAAAGAGAATATCAAATCTCATATTAGCTCTGATGCCACGTCATATGATCTTGGATCGTTTTCTATAAAATTGGTTGCGAAGGATAGTCCTGAAGGATTTTAGGTGGTGGAGATTTCTGGCTTCAACCTCATGATCTCCTTGATAAAGGGCATGATGGATCCTAAGCTGTTGGAGAGCCTTGAAGACGTTAATGAATTGACGAATCAATTTGAATGGTGACACAAGTACTTATGGAATAATACTTGATACTACCAAGTTAGGCTAAGATATAAAACATTTAGCCAAAAATTCTCAAAGAAGTCAAGAGAATCACTCTCTTGGTTTAAGCAAAAGCTCTTAAGTTTTTTAATTAAAATTTTGGATGATCTTCTCTCAAAGAGTTTGAAAATATATATAGAAAAGAAATAACCCTAAACTAAAAGTAATTTAGAATAAAATCCTAATCTAAAAAATAATAGAAAAATTCGAAATAATGGAAAAAACACAAGATCCCGTCTTCAGAAAGGGGACCAATTGATCCACGGATCATATTAATCGATATGCTCCATAGTTTTTTTATCGATCGGGCTGGTCTTTGGATCGATCGATCTGGGATTGCACAGGGTGATCGATCGATCTAATGAAGTTATTGATCGATCAGTTGCCCCTGAAGTTTCTTCATATTTTTGAACGGATCCAAACAGTGCCTCCTTGAGTCTTTTGATCCTTGCACATGTAAATGGTCCTTCCGGTACTAGCAATGCATCCTCATCAAGTGTCTTGGTTCGACTCTCATCAGGGCTAGCTACCCTCGAACGTGGGGCTGCATGACGATGTAGTAGTATCGTGGTATTGGTGATCAGTTTTTAAACTTTTTGTCTAGAGTTTAGGTACGCATTACGGGGTGGACTTTGTATCCAGTGTGACCTGTGGTGAGTGACAAGCCTCGATGATCAAGAGGATCTAACCACTTGTGAAGGGTGAATGTGTGTATTACTTGATTGTTTATTTCCCGCAATGCATGAATTATTATTAGTGATTGGTTTTTGTTTGATTGATTGATGCATATTGGGGGAGAATTATTATTGTTACATCCTTGACTCATTGAGCAAAATAATTTCTCATTAGACGCTCTGTTTTGCAGGTAACCTTTAGAAATTGTTCGGCTAAAGGACCAATATTGTTGGCATAGAGTTGCTACCTTTTTGCAAAATCACATATGTATAGTAATAAGTATATTATGGATTTCAGAATCCCGCGAGCATATATATGGTTTTTTATGTGTTTGAACCTAATCTTTATATGAATAAAGGGAAAATCCCATAAAAACCCTCAAAATGACAGAAACTTCCACTTTAAACCTTTAAGGTTTTTCACTTCCAAATTAATTCCTCAGAATGAGAAAGTTTACAATTTAAACACCCAAAAGGACAATCATGTACACGTTGACCGTTGACCCGACGGAACCGTAAACACCGTTAACGAAGTTTTTAATGACCCGACGGAACCGTAAACACCTGCTGCAGAAATAAAAGACATTATAAAGGAAAGACATTAAAAACTCCGTTAAAGGTGTTTACGGTTCTGTCAGGTCAACGATCAACGCGTACAAGATTGCCATTCTGGGTGTTTAAATTGTAAATTTTCTCAATCTGAGGAATTAATTTGGAAGTGAAAAACCTTGAAGGTTTAAAGTGGAAGTGTCTGCCACTTGGAAGGTTTTTTATGGGATTTTCCCTATGAATAAATAAACGTGTGCGTAAACGCTTGGGTTTCATATGATACAAGTCCTGGTCTGGGAAAAACCAACTAATGGTTCCAAATGCAGTTGCAAAGCCTTAATTTGGATTCGTTAGGGTACATGTTTACAAACGTTTGAGCTTGGGATTCCGGATTTGTTTTAAAAGCCTAGGGTTGAATGTTTGGGAACATAGTTTTGGCATCACCGTCTAGTGTTTGGTGAGAGTTTTCTCGATTTGTTGTGAATGTTCTTGTTTGATTGTTGCATGGAAGATTGAGTTAACTTATTCCTAATCCGAAGCAGTGGTGTTACAACGAAGGTTGTATAAGAGCATGTTCTATATGCTCATTTGGGACTCTGTTTTCCATGTTTTAATGAGTCAAAGGTGTCGCAAAAGGGTATACTAGAAAGCCAACATGCTTCTTCTATTATTTAAGTTTGGATTAGGACTTACCTTGGTTATGGTGCATTGTGTTACCATGAAGAACCGATGATGACCCCACCAGGATATGGACAACCCATTTCTGAGCATCTAAGATGATACCCAAACCATGAGGCTTGAAATGATTCTGAAATGGCGTTGGGGCAGAACCATGAATTTGAACATGAACACGAGTCAACCAGAAGGAATCTGACCCTCTCACATATGGATTTTGAAAGTGATAAACGTTGTGAGGTTCCAAGACGTAGGGATCAAGTATCTAGTACGCCTAGACGAGGGAGGAGTTACACAAGACATTGAGATTCAAGGCAAGACAAATTTGACGTTAGACACCAGCAAAGAACATTCGAGGTATGCAAAAAGAAAGATCCAACAACTTTGAGGAGTTCAGATCCTCTCACGATGTTAGTACATGGCTTGCTGGATGGACTTGATTAGCGGCCAGTTGTGGCAGGAGGATCATCAGAGCAGTGACCATCATCTCCTCCTGAGTATCTGATGATGATGACGTTAATAAAAAATCTTGGAACCATCAAGTACGCTGGAGGAACAGAACCTTTTAAAGCATCAGGCTAAGGAACTTAGAGAAGATTTTTTTAGCAATTTGATTCCCAACAAGTCAAGAAATATGTGGCGATATACCACTTTACCAAAGATGCATCAGATCGGTGGGACAATGTTGAGGAGTACTATATGGGAGGATGGATTGGATGGGAGGGGAGACGAGCCATTTTTCTAGTAGTTTTCCATATGGACATCAGGGGAGACGAGCCCTTGACTTTGATACTTGCTTCTCTTGTGGTGAGAAAGGGCACTACTCCAACACATGCCCTTTGGGGAGACAGCTTACATTTCTAGCACCACCTTCTAGGCTAGCAATTGAGCCTGCTCTGAAGCTCCAGGCCGTAGGAAAGTAAGTGAATGCTTTAGAATTAGGTCAGCTTGTACCATAATAGCCCCATCAGGGCCCGATCACATGTAAGTATGGTTTTAACTTATTCCTTGCTTGTGTCAATTTGATGCATGAAATATGAAATGTGAAACGAATAAATGCTTAGGAACATTATGTGTTGGTGGAGTTTATGTGAATGTTCTCTTTGACTCAAATGCCACGCATATCTTCATGCTGCCGAGGAAGTATCGAGTTTCAAGGGAACCTTTACAAGGGAAAAGGTAGGTGTGCCCGTTAGACCCCTTGAAAATCATGTCTTTCATGTCGATATTTGTGTACATGGGATTCCATTCCATTTGGAATAAATGGTATATCTAGCAGACTTAGTAGTTATTCCATTGGGACAACATGAGGTGATTTTTGGAATCGATTATCTATCAAAATCTTGCCACAGTCGGATTGTGGCCGAGGTAGAATTAGACTCGAAGAAAGAGGGCAACCGCTAACGACATATTTTGGAGTATGTCCAAGTTTTAGTGTATCATTCTTATATGCTTTGAGGTTTGAGAAGAATTTGAGTGATGGTGAAGTATATCTGGTAACTTTAACTACCCGTGGAGGAGAATTGAATGAGGGCTTAAAATTGGAACACATACTGGTGGTGAAGGAATATGAAAAAAGTGTTCAGACCATTGGAAGGATTACATCCACATCAGATTGATCCATTTTCCATTAGCCTTGAGTCGGGACAAGCTTCAATAGCAAAGGCACCTTACCGTATGACTCCGACCGAGCTAGCTGAATTGAAAAAGCAGTTGGAAGATTTAATAGAGAAAGGGTTTATCATACTAAGTTCATCGCCATGGGGAGCTTCGGTCTTGTTTGTAAAGAAGAAGGACGAAAGTATGCAATTATGCATCGACTACCTAGGAATCAACAATGTAACTATAAAGGACAAGTACCCTTTGCCAAGGATCAACGAGTTACTAGATCAATTGAATGAGGCGATTTGGCTTTCTAAGATATATTTAGCGTCGTGATACCATCAAATTCCTATGTCGAAGTTGGATATCATGAAGACAACATTTCGAACACGGTATGGCCATTACGAATTTGTGGTAATGTAGTTCGGTCTTACGAATGCGTCAACCTCCTTCATGCGTTTGATGAATGATGTATTTCTTGATTGCATGGATAAGTGTGTAATCATCTTCATAGATGATATATGCATTTATTCTAAGAGTGAGAAGGAACATGCATAGAACCTCCAAAAGGTATTGGAACAGTTGAGAAACAAGAAGTTGTTTGTCAAGTTCAGCAAATGTAGCTTCTAGAAGAGGCATATCGGATTTCTTGGTCATCGAGTGTTAGAGAAAGGTGTGGCGGTGGATCCTGAAAAGATTGAAGTAGTTAAGGATTGACCATGACCTACCAATGCTACGGAGGTTTGAAGTTTCATAAGTTTAGTTGGATACTATCAGAAGTTTATGAGGAATTTCTCTATCATGGCTAAATCCTTGACACACTTAACTGGGAAGGATGTATCATTTAAATGGGATGAGAAGGCGGAGAAGGCTTTCACTCAGCTGAAAGAAGCCTTGCGACGACCCAAGTTGATCCCCCGCTGCTCTGGGTTGGTCAACTCTGGAAGTCCCTTCAATTTCATTGGGAGATTTTTGCTTTCTCCTTCCACTTTTAGCCATCTGCATGGTTCAAACCAGTTAACTAAGTTAGTCTTTACACTAACTTAGTTCCACACAAAATACAGTCTTACCACGATACCCTGAATTGGAAGGATGAATTTCTGCCCCATTACCCACTATGCTAAAGACTATGTCCTAGAATCGACCACGCTCTAATACCAACTTGTGAGACCCTTGCTCATTTTTTCCTTAACAGTTTGCGTTTTAGTCGATTTTTAGACAAGTCTTAGTTAAGCTAAATATCACAGAAACTTTAACATAAATAGCATAGATTAGATTCGAGGTTTTCAATACAAGATCAGTTTTGCTAGAAGCTAACAGTTTTCCATAATCTATTACAAGTATTGAAACCCTGTACCCTTAACAGTTTTAATTCATCCATCTTTCACTCCCACTCATGGTCCACGTGTTGCTCAAATAGAGCCATCATGGCTAGAATCAGAACCTGCATTCACGCAGAATGCATAAGGGAAGAATTGCTGAGTGAGATCGGTCATCCCGTCTGACCAGCCATGCATACAATCAACCAGTTTAATCAGTTCATTTACCAGTTAATTCAGTTTACGAATTTAGACTTATTTCAAGTTTAATCATGTAAATCCGGCCATCAGCCTTAGCATTATATAATGAATTCAGCCAGTGGCTTTTAATAGCAGAAAACTTGGCTATCAGCCACAAGAACAGTGAATACTCGGCCATCGTCCATCAATCAAGCATTCACGGCCATTCGGCCTTCACAGAAAACTATGAAAGGATACAATCACGAACTCACCTTTGCCTTAGAGTTAAATGTTCGGTTCAGATGATCGCAGACAGTCTCGCCAGTCAATTCTGCAGTCAGTCGCCTTGATTAGTCGGTCGTTTCAGTCAGATTATCTCTCTTCAAGCCAATTGCCTTAAAATCGTCCTCTGTTTCTTTATGAGTTCTTTTACGTGAAGAAGACAATAACTGACGAGATTTTCTTTTTAATCTACCAAAACGCTGCGTTTTTGCTTAAGTGAAACCATCCATAATCGCCCAGGCACGTGTTTTCTTGGGAAATAACCGTTCCCACCAAAACACTAAGGCAAATTCACATTTTTGCGTGAAACTGCGAAGTAACCGTTCCCGCCATTTCCTTGTGCGTAAACTCAAAGAACAAGGCCAACCGCCCTATCTGAATCAGACCAGTCTTGTCTGAGTCCGACCAACCATGTCCAACTCAACTGCTTAGTTCAGTCAGCTTAGTTCAACTCTCCAGCTCAATCTTTTATTAGGCACACTTTGGCTTGGTTGGACCAGTCCATCCAGCTCAATTCACCAATCAGATCAGTTTCCTTTATACTTGGATCATCTTGACCTAATCCCACACTTGACCAAGCCATCCGATCATCTCCATGATCTTGGCTAAGTCCACATTCGGATCCCCTTGACTGATTCAGTCTGATTAGAATGATCCTTAATTCAATCCAATCTCTCCCCTTAATCTCCAACCAGACAAGTGACTCATGGTCCATCCATGATCGAGTGGGTATGCTTAGCCACGGTCCATACACGACCAAGTCTAAGGGTCCATCCAGTCCTACTATACCCACCCCCTTATAATAGCATAACATCCCTTTTATGATCTGCCACCAGTATACATTACAGGTTTCTGAGGAGTCACCGAACCACTCCTGGTCCAGTTTTCCCAATACTTAGCCGAATCTTCCTGTATTTCCTTCCGGTTTATGCATCTTTCATGGCCTGATCCTTAGTCTTATTCTGATTTACCGAACACAAATGTTACAAGTCTCGCCTCTTTGGATTAGACTTGTCTTTGAGTCTTAGTCTTTTTCGACTCTTCTTTTTGTTTCTCAAACCACTTAGGAAACTTAACCTTCATTCTCTCTTCTGGTTCCCAAGTAACCTCTTCGACTCCATAAAATCCCAAATTACTTGGATCATTTTGATCTTTGTTCTTCTTTCTGCCTTAACATTTCTGTCCACAATAAGGATTAGTCTTCCTTCAACAGTTAAGTTTTCCTATAAGTCTGTCGGTGGTTCAGAAACCACTTTGTGCCTTTCAAAGATGCATTTCCTTAGCATCAAAATGTGAAAGACATTGTGAAAGGCAACCATAGCTTGTGGCAACCCTAGCTTATAAGCTACCTTTCCAACTCTTTCCAGGATCTTGAACGGACCCATACATCTTGGACTCAACTTAGCATAATGTGCAACCCGTTCCTTGCCCTTGTAAGTTACTGTTTACAGATAGACTAAGCCTCCAACAAAAAAAACTCCAACTCTTTCCTTCTCTTATATGCATAACTTTTATGTTTGTCTTGTAACTCTTTCATCTTAACCTTCAAGACTCTGATCCTTTTTGTTGTCTCTTAAACAAAGTCCCTTCCATATATATTGTGTTCACCCACTTGATTCCAACACGGGGGTGTTCTGCAAGGTCGCCCATACAAGGCTTCATATGGCATCATTGCAATGCTCGCTTGATAACTGTTGTTGTAGGCGAATTCTGCCAAGTGAAGATACTCTTCCCACTTGCCGCCCAGTTCAGAACATAAGCCTTTAGTAAATCCTCAAGTATCTGGATTATTCTTCCAAACTGTCCATATGTCTGCGAATGGTAAGTTGTACTCATGTTCACTCTAGTCCCAAACTTGTTTTGAAGTGCCCTCCAGAAGTGAAAGTAAAACTTCGAATCCCTGTCAGACACAATACATGTCGATGCTCTTTGCAACCTGACAATCTCTTGAATATACTTCCCAGCCAACACCTCAACATTATCCTTCTTATTCAATGCCAGAAAGTGAGCCGACTTGGTCAGTCTGTATCGCATCCTTCTTGTTTCACATTGGCAGACTAGTCACGAAGACCAATATGATCATGTCCCACTTCCACTCTGGAATCGATATACTCTGTAACAAACCACTTGGAACCTGATGTTCTGCCTTAATCAGCTGACAAGTAGGACACCTAGTGATGCAACCCAAGATCTCTGAACAAGAAAACAGACTTTTTAGAACTGAAATTCAAACTTAGATCTACGATTTTGGAGTGTAGAATTTGATGGAAGATGAAGCAAAGGGATAGAATGATTCAGTTCTACAGAATTAACTCTGTAATGAAGCAGAATCGAATGGATCTTAGAGAATTAACTCTGTAGCAATCTGTTTTGTTCAAGATGAACAAGGGATTCACTTTGAGAAAGAGAATAAAACTTGAAAACAGAAAGCTCTTAGTTGATAGAAAATTCGATGTCCCCAAAACAATGAATCTAGAAAGCTTTAAATAGAAAAAGAAAACCCTACATTCTAAAGGAGGTGGCGAAAATTCTATTCCCATAAGGAAGAGGATTTTCGCAGAACAAAGCCCAAATTTGGGTTTAAAATCAGACTCAAAACAACAAAATTAAAATAAGTCTAAAAAGGCCCAACTTAGATTAAACCAAACCAAATATGGAATGATTTAAAACCTTGGTTAAGTTTTGGATAGCTTCTTGATCTTCATTCTGGCTTGATTCTGAATAAACCAAAGCAGCAATATGGTTTTGAAGCCTCTTTGTCTGTAATCTGGTGACATGTCCATTAGAGACGATAAATGGATCTGAGTCTTCTTCCTTCTCTTCTGTCGCCATCTCCATGCC